>QKWP01000314.1:302994-313070 GCA_003550325.1 Gigaspora rosea
AAAAATATTATAAAAACATTATTATTATATTTTAAAAATATATTAAAATAAGTTTTTTAAAAATATTTTTTAAACCAAAATTATTTTTAAAAAATGCTTATATCTCGTAATTTTGCTTATGAAACCATCCTTCGTATTTTAACAAAAAATCTTTTTTGCAAGATTTTGGGGTAAACACATTTGTCTAAATCATTATATTATTGATTTGTTTTATTTATATTATATTTAATATTATAAAATATATTATAATATAATATATTTATATAATATAAATATTTATATTATACTATAAATATGAAATTTATTTAGTTTAATAATGTTTTAAAAATGTTTTTATTAATATTACTAAAACAGTTTTAATATATATCATTTATATTATTATTATTAACTTATAACTAGTAATTATTATGTTTTTTAAAATATAATAAAAACATAATAGATATATAATCATAATATTTTTAATTTTTTATAGTTTCAGTAAAGTGACTTCTGACACTTTTAAAAACGATAGAAAACAAAGAAGCAAAGATAATAGCTAACTGTGGGTTAAGCGAAAATAAGTGCGTAGGGCTAGTTTTTTGTATATAGTAATAGAATTAAATGCAATAAAGTGTAAAAGTAGTTTAAAATATTTGTAATAATGTAAAAATAATACTATAATAATGTAATATTAATTAAAAATATATATTTAATAAATATAAAATAATGTATAATAAAAGTAAATAAAAATATAAAATTTTATATTAAATTACGAAACCTTTCGAAATATTGCGAAAACCTGTAAAAAGTATAATTATATAAATATATATATATCATTTATTTATTTTTTAAAAAATTTTGAAAATTTGCGAAAATTTGTAAAAATTAGCAAAATATTGTAAAATATTGCAAAAACATCACAAAATATGCGAAATATTACTTTTGCGACCCCCAAAGAGTTATTTTTTTATTTGATCTATTTTGAAATACTTCATATTGATTATAAGATTTTTGAAATATTATAGTAATAACTTACGTAAGATTACATATACATAATTCATTGATGTACTATAGTATAAACTTACGTAATTATTACCTCTATATAATACTCCGAACTAATTTTAAGTTTCTCGCAAATTTACACTTGTGTAAAAACTTGCAGAGGTTTACGCATATTTTTTTTGCTGATGTTAATATACTTGAAGATAAATTGAATGCACTAAACCAAGATAAAATGCTTGACAAAATCCTTAGAAGGCTTCAAAATATTGAAGAAAATCAGTGAACTTATGTTTTCTATTGCTTATAATTTTTGCCAAGAGTATATTAATAGATATAAGCAAACCAACAGGCTTGCAACCAAAGAGGTATTCACAGCTACTAATACCAAAACATAAAACAGTAGTCAATCAACAAGCCCACAAGTATATAACAATCAATTTCTTAAAAAAAAGATACTACAATTAGTGATACCACTGAAATTGATTTTTGAAAAAGGCCTATTTTGTCTTCATTAGAGAAAATTAAAATTTTTATAAGGAAGAGCAAATAAAATTTATATAGATATGTTCCTTATAATTTCATCTATTCAAAAAAAGTATTAAATAGTTTTGTCTTTTAAGTAAAATAGGTCAAAAACAATTTCGTCTTAAATTTTGATTTCGGGGTTTAGAACCCAAAATAATTTCGTTCTCATGTATAGCCACAATATTAATGGATTTAAGAGTAATAGTTTTAAAAATATTATAATTTCAGAATGGGCAATAAAAGAAACTAAATATTTTGGGCATTGCAAAAACAAATATTGCTAACGAAGAAAGCGCTTTTTTGAATTTTGATAAGAACAATTTTGTTAAATATAGAAAAAGAGAAAAGAAAAGGATCTGATATAGAACTTTTGGTTAATAAAAGTAGAAAAAATATCTTGATCAAGTCAAATGCAAATCACCATAAAATTTAGAAATAACTTTTTTCTTCAGACAACTAGAGCTAGTAATTATAATAGTATACTTACCACTAAATAATAAAAAAGTTACAAAATCAGTTCAACAGAGAATTGTCAAAAAAGTAGTTCAAGAATTCCAAAGGAATCAATATGTTATTATGAATAATTTTAATTATGTTTCTGACCAAACTCTCAATAGAAAACTTTCAAGTTTATAGCACAAAAAATTTTCATTACATAAATGGCTAAATAAACAAGATTTCATAGATTCATATCAAGTACTCAACCCAGATAGCAAAAAATATACATGGTCAAATTAGAATCAAAGTTCAAGAATAGATCAAATTTGATCTCAAAGGAACTTGGTCTAGAAATTATAAAGGCTAAAATAAAGTATATAAGTATATAAATAAATAGTAATCATAATGTAGCTATAGCAAGAATCTACCTTGGGCATTTGGTCAAAAAAAAACTTGTCTACGATAAAGCAATATAAATAGAAAAGAACATTTATTTGTATAACAAGTCAAGTGCAAAAGATCAGGAGAATTATACTATAGTACTACAAAGATCTTTAGAATATAGTCAGGCTCTAAAGGAAATAAATGCAGCAGAACCAACCAAAAGATAGTATAGAAAAGAAAAAAATTAGATCAAACTTGGATATTATTTATAATGCAATAATAAAAGCAGCCAACCAAACTTTACTAAAAAAAAAAGTACTGAATATGTGCTGTAGCAAGAAAAAAATCCAAGACAAAAATGGATCTAAAAAAAAGCATATTGGAGCTAGGCAGATCAAAAATATTTATAATAACAAAATATTGCAACTAAACAGTAGTGCAATAGTGATAGTAAATGATACTATTTTGAGTATAAATAGAACTCTAAATTTAAAAATAGATATATTACAAGCACAAAACTTAGATAAAGAAAAACAGAATCTGAGACTAGAAAAAAAATTATAGAGAAAAAATACTTAGTAGAAAATACTAGTAGCAGAAATAAAAAAATTCAAAAAAATCAAAAAGTATTGTAAAATAATAACTAGCCTGTTAAATAAACATATAACCAAATTGTGATTAACAATTAGTTCTAAAAAAGCAAGACTATAGTCAAGAACTCATTACAGATCCTAAAAAAGTTCTGTATTATATGAAAAAGCATTTCCAGAATTAGTACAAAGAAAAATACAAACCCAAACCTTATGATCCAAGTATGAACAGAAATTTACAAGCCTTTAAGGGTATAGTGTAATACAATATAAATATAAACATATGCTCCAATTTTTGGAATTTATAAAAAAAGCTTATTTTTTTAAAAATTTAAAGCTATATAATTTTTGATCTACTAGTCCATTTTAAATGATTATACTACCAAAATGTTTATCTCTTTGAGACGATTCCAACAAGCACAAAATTATAAAAATCCAATCACAGGATCATGAGAAAATGCACTGTCAAATAGGTGATGTACCTGAAATTGGTTTGATCTATATTAAACCAGGTGTGTCATTTATTTGATAGCACATTTTTTTATGACCCTGTGATCGGATTTTTATGATTTTTAGCTCATTGGAATTGTCTTAAAGAGACAAACAGTTTGGTAGTAAAATCATTTAAAATGAACTAGTAGATCAAAATTATTTAGCTTTAAAGTTTTAAAAAAATAAGCTTTTTTTATAAATTCCAAAAATTGGAGAATATGGGGTGTTACATATTAAAACAGCTCATTTTTACTTTTATTTTATTTTGAGATAATTGAGTTTAATCATTTGGTTTAATTTTTGGACTGATCTGGGATAATCAAATTTCACGATTTTGATTGGTTAAAGGCAACAGCTGACTATTGGGTAATCTCGTGATGTGTTGGCACTACGCAGTCTCGTGTAATTTTTCTTTTATATTAACTTGATTTTTTATTATACAAATTGACTTTCATTTATAATTAAAAAATGTTAATTGTATTAAAATGTATATGAATTTGATAAAAACTTATTTTTCAAAAAATTGTAAAAAAATGAGCTGTTTTAATATATAACACCCATATAATGCCAGATTATTTGTTGTATATACAAAAATTGGTAGTTTATATAAACAAGTTAGAATAATTTTAAAAATTAATGGATTGGATTTACTGTTTTGTACTAGATTTAGACAGTTTTCAAAAACTCATAAAAAATTTAAAAAATTTAAACCCCAAATTTTTTTTATTTACAAAAATCTTATAAATATTCAAAAATAGGTTGGTATTATTTATTTTAATATTATTAATAAGATTACTGCAAAAAAAATTTTTTTAGACCTTGAATTTTTTTTGTAATTTGTTGTACTAAATTTAGTACACCTTTTAAGACTAATTATAATTATAATTTACTAATAAATTTTGCAAACTAAAAGTTTAATTATATAAAAAATAGTAAAAACTATTTATAATTAAAATATTATTATTAGTTATATTGTAATAATTATTATTTATATTATAAGCTATTTTTTTACTTATTGCAAATTATTACTATTTATAGTAAGTTATTAGTAAGCTAGGTAAATTTAGATAGAATTAAAAAATTTTTTGCTAATTGGATTTTTATATTTTTTAATTGAAAGTTATAAAAATTTATCTTCTAATTCTATTTACAAAAATTCTTTAATATCAAATTTGTTTACCATAAGTTATATTACTTCAAATTTTAAAAAAAAATTATAGCTATTTTTTATATATAAATTTCAAAAATATTTATATAGTAATTACTAGTAAAACTTTAAATTTAAATTATTTTATATATATTAATTTAATTTTTAAACAAATTTTATAATTGGAATTAACTAATTTATCTTTATACTTTATTAAAATTTTAAATAAATTTATTTAATAAAAATTTTTTTATAATTAAAAATATTTTCTAAGATAGCTAGTAATTACTATATAAGAAAGGTTTCAAAAATTAGATAATTTTTTAGAGAGGAAGGGGGTAAAACAAGTTGAAATTATATATAAGGAACCTAACCAAATATATATTAAAAGAAAGAGAGAAAAAGTAGGTCTCTGATAAAAAAATAATCAGGTAATTAATAATATGTTCTAAAATTATATAAAATTAGCTTAAACTAAATTTTTAAAAACAAAAAAAAATCTATAAAATTCAAAAAAACCATTTAAGGCTATTAAACTTTTTTTATAGAATTGTATAGTTTTAAAATACTTTGAACCAATATTTAAATATACAGTTAATTTTTAAAATTTTTAGATAATTAAATTTAAAGTCTGTTAGAATTTAGTACAAAATACTAAATTTAGTACAGATAAATCCAATCCATTAAATTAAATTAGCCGAAAACAATATAAAAATTAATTTTTAATCAGTTGTAAATATAAACAAGATATTTCAATTTTTTTCAATTATTCAATACTATAAAATTTTGCAAGGAGTTGTTAATTTTTACGAGGAGATTTACATAAATAATTAACCCTAATTGGTTAGAATCTATGTTAAATCATATAATCATCATATGATTTGCATAATTTGCAATGTAATTATTATTAAAAATGATCTACATTATACTTTACCCTTAAGTTATATATACAAGAGAATTGCTATAAGAACCTTTTGCAAGAAATATTAGAGATAGGATAGAACCAAATGCTAAGCATCCTAAGTCTAAATTTAGCACCAAGCATTTTAAAAATAAGTTATATTTTATTAAGAAAGCATGCAGCAAAATGCAATTTATTTTTGGAAACTTTCTTTAGCATATATATAAACTAGCTTAATTTCAAATAAGTAAAAAATGGCTCAACTGTACATGATTTCCAAAAATAAAAATTAGGGTTATAACCTTAATAATATAAGTAAGACCTATTGTACTTTTGAAAACTTTTAGAAAGTATATCACAAAAATTTTCATACTATGCCTCTTTAAGATTTTTTAAAAAAACACAGTACTTAAAGAATCTAATTTTATAGGACTTTCAAATTGCTCAACAAAGGCTCCTATACATATTTTAAACTCAATTATAGGAGAAGCAATAGAAAAAAAAGAGGAATTGTAGATAATTTTTCAAGACATATAAAAAAGCATTTAACTCAGGCTCTTTGGTTATATCAGAAAGGAGTCTGTATTATTTTACTAACAATTAACTTACCAATACTCCACTTTGTTAACAATCAATTTACAAACAGGCTTGTTTTACAGATGACTAGTTCACTAATTCTTATCTTACAGACAAGCTGATTTAACCAACAAGCTTGTTTTGTCAACAATTAATTCATCAACAGTACATTTCGCTAAAAAGATTAATTTATCAACTAGCTTATTTTGATAACAATATAATTCACTGTTAGTAGTTTTACTAATAGTACATTTCTGTTTAAAAAACAAAAAATTAACTTTGCATAGCCTAAAATGGATTTGGGTCAAAATCCTAACAAATAAAATTCTGGCAGATCATAATCCTAACAAAAAAATCCTGATATTCAAAAATCCTGACAATCAAAAAAAGTTTTGCTTAAACAATTTTACTATAAAATTGTCTAAATCAAACCCAACCTAGGTTCTTACTCTAACTTTAATCTAAGTACTCACCCTAACCCTAACCTAACTTAAGGGTAGAAAATACTATTTTAAATTATATATAACTTAATGGTAAATTTTTTTATATTTAATTTTATGAAAAATTATAATAAGTAAACTAATTATATTTTAAGCCAAGTTTATAGAGCAGGCTTTTCTGATTCTAATATTATTAATATTGGTTAAAAACTCAGTAAGATATAAAATTTTAAAGATTGTTTAGTAAAATTTAGTAATAAAACTAACTTATAAATTAGTTATAAATTTACATAAATTGACCAATTAGTATTAGCAATTTTGTATAACTCCAAAAAATATTTGGCCAATTCAGTAAAACTTTATAATATACAAGTATATTTTTTTAAAATATAATAATAGTTCAATATTTTACTATAATAGATAAATTGTTTTATTTATATTTTGTAAAATTTTAATAAAAATTAGTTGTAATTTAAAAAAGTTTTATTAGTAGCATATGTCAATTTTATATAAAAATTTCAAAATATCATATAAAAACTATAGCCAACTATTTCTAATCCAAACTGCTAGGACTGCTTTTTTTTACTACCATATTTACTCGAAATAATGCACACCTGTGTGTTATTTTGAGAGGATGCATGTTATTTTGAGTATGCGCATGGACATTATTTTAAAATAAAGATCTAATTTCTAAAAAATTGTGCGTTATATATATGTGATATATAAAAAACCTGTATTTCTTAATTTTATATATAGCTTTTCCGATCTAAGTCAGATTGTTTGACTAAAAAAATTTTTATTTCTGCTTGTTATTTGAATTCCTTATTTCAGCAGATTATTAATTTAGCATTTGGAGTGTGCATTATATTGGGACGCACATGGGTGTTATTTCAAAACCAATATGCTATTTTAAGAAAATGCAATTTTTGAAATAATACCCATATGCATTATTTCGAGTAAATATGATATATAAAAATTTGAAAAGTTCAGTTTTCAAAAAATTATATATAGTTATCTAAACTTTATAATAAAATTTACAAATGTTCTAGAAGATTTTGTTTGGTTTAGAGAGAGCTTGAGAGCTTAATAGTGTTCAGTTTAGAGAGGTTCAGATTAGAAAGGCGACTGTATAAAAATAATCTACGTACTCTCTATTCTTAAATAAACTTAATAATTTTTAGTGTTGGGATTATTAGGATTTTTACTTACAGTAATTTTTTTGTTGATTTTGACTGGTACCCGAGTAATAAAAATACTTAAAGAAGAAATAGCCAATTAGAAAGTGCAAATTTTGACTATTCTGAATCAGCTCATCAAAAGAATCCAACATACATGAAAGGAAAAAAATAAAAATATACAAAAAAACTAATATTTAAATCAATCTTGATGCACTGATTAAAAATGATAGGAATAAAATTTTACATATAATAAATATTATTCTAACTCTATAGCTCTAATATTAAGGCCCTAACCAGGACCCTGAAGAATTCTAATAAATGTGAGGGATAAAAAGTGGGTAGATTTTTTGGGCCAAATTCATTTAAATTCTGGTCAAAATTAAAAATTAATTTTAATTTTGACCAGAATTAAGGTGAATTTGGTCCAAAATCTACACACTTTTTACCCTACCACCTACTATAGAATTGTCCGGGGTCCTCCCTAACCTAGAGATGTTATAGCCTAACAAGGACCATAGTTTGAACTAGTCTTTTGAACTAGTCTAATCGGCCCATGGTTCATAAATTGGAACTAGTCCAGATCAGTCTGTTAATAATATATATTTTATACATTACTTTAAATATATAACTATATGATTGAGACTAAATCAAACTTGTTCTAAAATAATATTGCAAGCATATTCTTCAGTCAAAACCAATTTACTAGAATTGATTTTTGTATATAATCTTTAAATACTAAAAACTGAATCAAGATTAAAAAATTTACTAGTTTCCGACAACCCAAACAGGATAATTTCTATATCTGTTTCTGCTTTAAATTATATTTGTTTAAATGACTTTTGATCTAGTAATCAGAATTGAATAAACTTTTTTTGTTAGATGCACCTCACTGAGAGCTTCATTTTAAAAAAAAGTTTGTTCAAATTGGTCCACTGGATGCCAAGATAATTGGCAAAACCTGTTTTTTGCTTCTTAATTTTAGGGGTTTTGCTAAAAAAAAAACAAGTATGACCTCTATACTAGATGTTCGGGGCCCTAGACCAAGCAAAGCCCAAAGAAGCAGCGATGTTGATGTTTGTTAGTAAACATAAATAAATAGAAAAGGACAAATTTGGGATAAAATTGTTTGTGGCAGTGTAGTACATTATCATATTCGCAATGATAACAGTGTTTTGCATTATTGTTTGTAGGATGACGTGATGAAATGATGACTATTTATTTTCTTTTACTTTTTTTTTTCTTCTCTTGATTTTCTTATAAATAAGACGACATTTTGCACAAGTTGTAAAGGTATCAAAAAAAAAGTTTAAATAAAAAGTTCAAATACTTCCTTTATAAAACCTATATCTTGTGATCCATAAAATCTGCTCTTTGTTACATTTGAATACTCTTGCCTGTAACAAACCAATACACCTTATCTTGCCAAATCCTTTTCCTTTTCATCTTACCTTTTGGTTTTGTTTTATGGTTGTATGTGTTTTTGTTGGTGGCCCAATTTGCCTTCTTAGATAGATTAGAATATTATTTTATTAATTATATACTAAACTGAAATTTTTTTAACATCAATAATGGAAATATTATTTGAAGAAGAATTTGAATTTGATATTGAACAAGAAGTAGTATGAATTTAATATTTAATATTTAAACAAATTTATAAAAAAAAGTTTTTATAATATTTATTTATTTATTAAAAAATTATTAAATTTAAACAAATTTTAACAAAGATATAAGTAATGAGAATGAAATATTAATACTATTTAATATCTTTTGAATGGAGAATTATTTGACTACTTATTAATTCAAGACAAATATTGTACTGTTTTACCTAATACAATACAAAAAAAATTTTGTTGTAAGTATATTTGTATATAATATTGATTATGCATCAATTAATATTACAAATTGTTCAATCAAGCAAATAATTGGCTAACATGTGCTGCTATGCAGCACTGTTAGCCAATTATTTGTCCAATTGGACAATTTTATAATATTACATATCAGCGGATCGGCGTAATTGGGTCTTTTTTCGATAAACTGTTACATAAAAATTTGCTCCTAAGTAAACGTTGAAAAACTAACAAACGAAGTACTTGTTACAACTAACAAAAGAGCCTTTTTGACGCCTAGACAAGTTAAAAAACCAATAAAACTTAATAAAAGAGCTACGCTAAGCTGTAAAAAGAAGTACTTTTATCGTTTGTTGAAATATTCAGGTGTTTTAGGATGGGTTGGGCATTGAGAAATGGGTTGGTAACTATCAAGGGTAAATTCAGAAGCTAATTTTCAAAAAAATGGCCTTTTTAATATACTTTTGGCTTATAATTAAATACATGAATTTCGTAATTTTCTACGTACTTAATTATAAATACAAAGCTGGTTAAAAAGGCCGTTTTTGTGAAAATTCGCTTTGTAATAAATTTTCGC
>QKWP01000314.1:319865-363509 GCA_003550325.1 Gigaspora rosea
TTTTTTTTTTTTTATTGGTTTTAATTTTTTTTTTATTTATTTATTTAATTTTTATATTCGTCTTATTTTTTTTTTAATCATTTTAATTTTATTTATTTATTTAATTTTAAATTCGTCTTGTTTTTTAAACTCGTTTCAATTTTAATTTTTTTAAATTAATTAATTATTTTTATTTTTAGGAAAATAATTATTAGAACAAGATTGGGAGAATTACAAAGCCAGGCACGACGAACAAAAACACTTTAGAAGCTCTTATTTCAGTGAATCGTTTCATCGCAACCATAATAAACAAATACGAGAGAACATCCAATCAACTAACACCAACTAACTTACCTTAACCTACCAACTAACTTACCCTAACCTACTAACCAACTTACCTAACTCTACCAACTAACTTATCCTAACCCTAACAACCAATTCACTCTAACTCTACAAACATATCATTAGCAACGATACCTCCAATCACGACGAAATGGCCACCACAAACGCAATATGAATAATGGCAGCACCCATTTATAACGACACACAAAATGACAACTACAGAAAGAAGTAGAAAAGTTAAATATGTAACAAATAAAAAACACCAGTGACACCAGAAGCAAATCAAGCGACGAAATCTACCCCAAAAGCAATACAAATCAGATAACGCGTCACCTACCATAATTACAGCACCAAAACGGACGGCACGTAACGACTATAAAAAAAAAAAGTAGAAAGTTGAAATGCAACAACAAAAAAAAATACCAGCAAAGGCAACTCACCTATAACGGTGATACGGCACCTTTGACGATTCCCTTGACGACGACTCCATTAACGACGACTCCATTGACGACGACTTCATTGACGACGACTCCATTAACGACGACTCCATTAACAATGACTCCATTAACAATGACTCCATTAACAACGACTCCATTAACAACGACTCCATAACGACGACTCCAACTACGGCGAAATTAAAAAAAAATTAGAACAAATACAAAAAAAAAATTAAAAATAAAAAAAAGATTATCTGGGTACACGTGTACTAATATAGCAGTGATGTGACGATCATCCGGAGTAGGGTCAGAGGGACGGATGCCACGTGACCCAGAAAATCTCATCTACATCCTGTCTAATTCTTTGGTAATTAAGCACTATAACCTATAATAGCAGTACAAGGATCTCATGTTGTAATTAGGCTTTGTAGCTGCTATAGCAATGCAAGGGCCTCATGTGTGATTAAGCTCTATGCTGCTACAGGCAGTGCAAGAACCTCATATTTGGTGATTAGGCTCTGCAACTATGATAGCAGTACAAGGACCTTACATTGTAATTAAGCTCCATGGCAGCCATAGTATTGAAAGAACCTCATATTGTGTTTAGGCTCTATGGTTGCCGCAGACAGTGCAAGAGCCTCATTTTTGGTAATTAAGCACTGTAGCTACGATAGCAGTGCAAGGATCTTATATTGTGGTATTACAGTACCAGATGCCTTCTTTAAATTCAATAAAGTAACAACCACACAGCTCCTGAGATCCTTTACTTTGGGCATAAAGTAGTGTGCAATAGGGAAGTATAGTTTCTTTTATATTGTAAGAAATTATACACTTCTCTAAGGCAGTTCGATAAAATACAACAAGAAATAATAAACAGTTTATTAATTTAACAAGAGGACTATTCCAAGGTATCTGTTCCTTAGAAATCCCAAGAGTTTATTAAATAATAAGAGAGAAGAATAGTATATATAAGGTAAGTATAAAATACAATGTCTGGATCTATCTAAAACTAAAAGAAATAAAGCGAGTTTATATATCTATTGAGCTAAGTGTCGCTAAGCATTGTTAAGCGTCATTAAGTGTCGTTAAGTATCACTAAGCATTATTATGCATTGCTAAGCGTCATTAAGTGTCGCTAAGCGTCATTGAGCATTATTGTGCATCAATTTTGTATATCACTATTACTAAATACATTTATTATAAAATTTCCTTATTAAGTTCTAATTTTTTAACTAATTTCTACCAAAATTACTAAACCTATTCTATAACAGTAGTTAGGCTCTGTAGTTGTAATAGTATAAATTAATAAAATTCAACCAAATAGAAATCTACGATAATGACTTTTATACTTACTGAATATGGTTANACCAGGTCATTTACCATCACTGTTGTGGTTAGGCTCTGTAGTTGTGATAGTATAAATTAATAAAATTCAACCAAATAGAAATCTACGATAATGACTTTTATACTTACTGAATATGGTTAACAAAGTACATCTGTTTATGCTTCTGATTTCAAGTCTATTTTAGATAATGCTTGTTTGAATTGCATAATAAGAAGCTGAAAAATGTAACAGCCTAAAAACATTAAATTAATTTAAAAAAAATTATAGTATTATTTAAAAAAATAAATTATTAAATTAAAAAAAAAACAATTAAAAAAAATTAATAAAAAAAAAATTTAAATTAAAAAAAAATTAAAAAAAACAAATAAATTAAAAAAAGAAAATTTAAAAATTTGAATAAAAAATACTAGATTTCAGATAAAAAAACCTTAACTCAAAACAAAAAAAACATTTATCGCAGTTTGATATATCTTTAATCAAATTCATGAATTACTTAATTGCACAATTATATATAACGATCTCACACAATCAGATAACAACCAGGTAATTGTATAGATAGCTGCAATAAATAATCATGCATAAATTAAAAATCACTAAAATTTAAATTAACTATAGCTACTCAAGAATTTTTGTCAATCTAAACTATTGAGGAGTAATAAAATTACTTCATAATACTTGTATACTATTTTGGTTACTAAAAAATTATATTCTGAAAAAAATTTTTTATAATTATACCTTACTATAATTACAGATTTTTGAGGGCCCGAAGGTGTAACTATAGCAAGGGCTGACTATAATGTATTAAAATTTTTTAAACTATTTATAGGTATAGTACCTGGTATAAAAAAAACACATATATAAATAAAATTAGATTAAGTATTTTTATTTAGAGCAATTTATTAGTTTTTTTATAATATTACTATTTTTTTTCTTATATTTGGGTATTATACTATTAGGGTATAAATAGAAATTCTTATATTTAATTATTTTTTTTTTTGGTGTTAAGGTGAGGTTTTGCCTTTATCTTTATTAATAAAATGTGTAAGATTTCTCATGGGGTTTCTCAGATTACAATTATTAATTATACAAAAATTAAGACTCAGACTATAAATAGAGTTATTTAATTTCTACCTAATTTATCTGCAACCTAAACCTACTAAAGTGGTTTAAACTCACCTAGATTTGAATATGGAGAATAGAGTTAGTTGGAGAACTATATTTAATCCAGTTGTGTGACCAGATTTCTATTTTTCTAAGTGCTAAGCCCAAAGGTGGGCATGTGCTATTGTTGTTTTCATGTTGTTGGTCTGGTAAGCCACAGATGCAGCTATAAGTATATAAAGTTCTGTTATAATGCGGAGTATATAAAGGTTTGGTAGATATAGTATTGGGTTGGGGTAGAGCTTGTGTAGATTTCCAATGTGCTAGATTTGTGCAATATGGTTTCCATAATTGTTCGTGAATCCTTTGTGAAAGTAGTAGAAGAAGCTTAATAGTAATATTAGCTGCATTTTTATAAGAAGTATATTGAGATATAATATTGATAAGTGATTTTGGAATATAACTCTAGATTGTAGTATAAAAAGTTGTAGTATTGAATGGTGTAGATTGTGTAGGTGAAAGGCAATAGTGAGTTAAAAGATTGTTGCGTAGCTGTTGTAATTCATTGAGGTATAAGTCTGGTAGATCTGAAAAGGAGTATTGTGTAATTATGTTTTGGATAATATTTGAGATATTGATTGAGTTTGGGCAAAATAGCCAATGGAATCCGTGATTAGTTTGGTTGCATATAATGCAGGTAGGATGTATATTTGCAGAATTAATAGAAAGAAAATGTGAAAGGGTAGGAAGCATGTGTAACATGCATTTAATGCGAAAGGATTTTTGAGAGCTGAGCTGGAAATTAGTATAGTTGTAGGTGCATTTATGATTGTGGTTGAGGTATAGCCAGGTTGCATTCCAATCTATTTGTTGGGCTATAGGAATGATTTGTTGAATTCTATGTTGAGAAAACCACATAGCAATTGTATGTGCATTGCAAATATTTTTGATAGTGCGACGTGTAGGTTGTTCTATGTTGTATTTTTTGTAGGTAAGGCAAAAGGAAGGGTTGTATATATTGTAGGGTTGGAATTCTAAAATAGGAGAAAGATAGTGATTTTTTGCAAGTTCATCAGCTTTGTTGTTGTATATATCATTACTATGTGCTTGTACTTTATGGAATATGATGTTTAGAGAGAGTGATGTAATGAGATTAAGAAGAATACGCCAAATAGGCCAGTAGTTGTAAGAATATAGTTTGTTGTGGTTTTGTGTTTGTGAGGTTAGAGAATTGTATTTTAAATAATGGATAAGGAGTCAGTATATATATGTATGTTACTATTTCGAGGACATGTGCTAATTGCTGATAATATAGAAACTAATTCTGCTTTGTATGATGATGGCCAATTTTGAATTTGTGCAGAAAAGGTATGAAGATCTGGTTATCAAAAACCTGGATCCATGCGATTCCTATAGTGCATCTTGGATCAGAAATGTTAACAACTGAGCCATCAGTATAGAAGGAAAAGTTTGAGAGTATAGCATTAGATTGTGCTATAGTTTGAAGTTTTGAAGTGGCTGAGGATTTTAGAAAGATGTCTAAAATAGGGTTGCTATATATTGTAATTTGGGGGAGAGGTGGAATATTAATAATATGACGAGAGGCAATAGAGTATAGTAGATCTAATTAGTTAGCATTGAGTTGAAGTTTGTTTATAGATTGGGTATAGATTTTTCTACCAAGAAATTTAGTAGATAATGTAGCTGATATATCTAGAGTGCAAGTGTTTTGAATTCTGTTTGAGTTTAGAGTACATCCCGAGCAGGGAGTACAGTGTGCATTTGGTGTAGGATATAAGAATGTAATGCTAAGATCAGCGTGTATTTTCCAGTGTGTTATAGAGATTGTATTTGTAGAGTGATTAAAAAGGCGAGCTTTTCCAATTATAATCTCTTGATCTAAATAGGTTATTAGCCATGGTTTAGATTTGGGGATGAAGTGACCAGTTTGAAATGAGAGTGAATTAGTATTAGAGAGATGGAGGGAAGTATTAATTTGGCGAGTGGAAGCATTAGATAGGATTTTATTTTCAAGAGTACAAAACCAGGTTGGTTTTTTCCTGATATAAGATTAAGAATTCTAGGAGAGATGTGTAGCCAAGCTAAAAGTGTTGCATTATCATAGGAAGTAAGTTGTTCTAAGAACATAATATATTTAGAAAATAGTTGACATTTAAAGATTATATATTGGGGTGGTTGTATAGTAAGGATTCAAGTGGGGTATAGGGGTCGTTGATAGTAAAGGGGCATAGGATTTCAGAGTGTGCTGCAATAGAAAATTCAAGGTGCTTAAGTAATAAAATTATTTTGAAAGTAGTAGAATATTTGTTAGGACCATCAATAAGAGGATTAGGATGTTGTAGTATATTAGTAGTAGATCATAAATTGTTTTGTAGCTGCTGTAGTCGAATATGTGTACTATTGCCAAGAAGGTATGGATCATTAAGCTGGAGTAAAAAAGCAGATAGATGGTATTGCAATTGTATATCCCAGATATTTTTGATTCCATAGATATTGTGGTTTAGCATAGTACTATTGGGTATGTTTCTTGCTAGTTTGATTTATGCTTAGCAATAGTAAGATATTGGGAGAGGATTTTATTGCATATTGAATAGATAAGAACAGTATTGTGTATACGATATTCGAGGATAGGTATAATGACATTGTTGATAATATAGCATGCTTATTTATCTGTAACTTGTTTGGTATCAAGTGTGTTGATAAGTTCAGTAGCTTCCTGAGTAATTAATTTGGATTGTATTGTAGATTTGAGTGAGGTAGAGAACCAACACCCAAGAAACTTAAAAAGTGTTTTGGGAGTTTGGCATTGAATATTTTGGTGCATGAAGGAAATAGAAGGTGTATGTATAGAATTGGATACCAGTATAGATTTTTGTGGGTTAACTTTAATATTAGCCATTTGGTAAAATAAAGAGGCTGTATGCAGAATTTGC
Source organism: Gigaspora rosea (assembly GCA_003550325.1). Lineage (NCBI taxonomy): Eukaryota > Fungi > Glomeromycota > Glomeromycetes > Diversisporales > Gigasporaceae > Gigaspora > Gigaspora rosea. Next base: position 326,024 of record QKWP01000314.1, read on the forward strand.
TCTAAATCCAATTGAGATTCTGCAATCCATAGAGTATCATCCATATATGCAAGAACTGGTGTTGATACTTGCATAGAATCAAAAGTTGGTGGAGAAATGTGGTGTGGCCAAGATACGGAGGACTGATAACCAGTATAAGTATGGGAGATTTTGGTGATAAAAGGGTCATAGTAAATACGCCAAAATAGAGGTGTAATAGTTTTACCTTGGTCAATTCCATCTTGAACTTCATAAGGAAGTGTAAGTCCAAGATTGGTTATTACTCTATTAGTTCTTGATATTAGAAGATTGGTAAGGATTGTAGTAAGTTGCAATGGCATATTAAGTCTTTGGAGGGATAGAGCAAATAGGTCTATATTAATATATCATATACTTTACTCATGTCCTTAGATAAAAGCCAGATTTCCTTTTGGTTGCAATTTGCATCTTCAATAAAGTTGTTGAGTATGTGAATAGGAATATTAGTGCTATTGCCAAGGAGTGCAATATAGTTGTGTGGATTAAGAATATTGTAAGAGGAAAATATAGAGTTTAAATGATTAGTAAGAATTTTTGTGTATAGTTTTTTGATATGTTCAATTAGACTAATTGGTCTAGTATTATGTAGGTGTCCATCAAAAGTTGGTTTTTTAGAAATAGGAAAAATGCGACCATCTTTCCATTGTTTGGGAATTGAGCCTGATATTAGATATCGGTTTAGTAGTGCTATGATAGCAGATATGGTTTGTGAACCAACATGTTTTAGCATTTCATAGCTAATTCCTGAAGGGCCACATGCTTTGTTGTTGGAAAAGTTGTTGATAGTACTGATAACTTCATTAGTATATATAGGTTCCAGGACTGGATTGTACCATTCTGGTATAATATTGTGTTTAGGGTTATATTCTGTTTGCCAATGGGTAGAAAAAATTTATCAGTTATAAGCGTTATTTGCAGTCCATTGAGAGAAGTGTGATTGAATATGATTTTTGACTTCAAGAGGATCAGTAAGGATGTCTGTTTGAGTTTTTATGTTGTCAAAATGGACTGGGTCAGTGTAGCGATTAAGAATACTATTAATCATTTTGGTTGGATGAGTAAGCAGTCTTTCACATCTAGTATTAATAGCTGTTTGAATATGCTGCTTAAGATGATGAGCATTTTCAAGATTTCTGGCATTGTATAGGGTTTTTCAGTATGTTTTGGTTTGGATTAGCCAGGTAGATAGATCAATTTGGTTAGCAGATATAGGAGGAATAGAAAATTGGTGTTTGGAGTTTATGTTCTGAATATGAGTAGATATTGTAGAAGGAGTAGTTTGGTTATGTGTTATTGCATATTTGGTCTGTTGCATAATATTTCCAATAGTTTTGAGATCTTTGTGCAGTTCAGAGACTTTAGGTGTAAAGGTAAGATGAAAATTTAAAACTGTAAATTTTTTGTTAGGAATAGTTTTAAGAGCAGCTGTAATAATGCTAGTTTGAATTTTGTGCCAGGTACATTCTAAAGATTCTGTTGAATTAGAGTATAGAGGAGTATTGTGATAACTAATATTGTTTTGACATTGGGATGAAAATTCTTCCTATTTTTCTTGGTCCATTAATTTATATTGAAAGACTCTACGCTTACAACGTGTTTTGTGACGAAGTTTTGAAGATAGTGCAAATGGAAAGCTCCATTTGGAAATGAGGATTAAATGATCACTATGGGTAGTAGCTAGTGGTGAAAGAAGAGAAAAGTCTATAAGGTATGGAATTATAGAATCATGTGCCCATATATAATCGATACGGCTACTTCGATTATTGCGTTGCCAGGTATGTTGGGTATTATTAGTATGATCAGCCAAATCAAGGAGATAGGAAAGAAGTTTGGTTTTAGCAGTAGAGGTATTAGTAAGAAGAGGAGAAGTATTAAAATCACCGAGTATTATAGGGTATAAGTTTAAAGAGAGTGCTTGCTGTATCCATAAAATGATAGCTTCTTGTGATTGGTTACGTATATTTTGGTTAGTGGAGGAAAGGTAAATGGATATAATTCAAAATTTGAAATCATGTTTGAAAAATAGATCAATTGCAATTGCACCTCCAGGATGTGTAAGTATATTATAGATATGAGGTTTTAAAAGATTATTAATCATAATACCAGTGCCCTCTGCTGAGTTGTTGAGGCATGACCAAAAGTATAAGAAATGTTTATTGTTAAAGAACTTTTTTGGTTTGGAGTCAGAAAGTTTTGTTTCAGTAATACTGCAAATTCGAATATTATTAGACAGACAGAATTCTTCCCAAAGTTGCCTTTTAAGAGGAGTATTATAACCTTGAACATTGTGGGTAGCAATAATAAGGTCAAGAGCTGAAGGTGAGATATTTGGTTAGTGAAATTTGTTATTGGGTGATTTAAGTTCAACATCAGAGTAGTGTAGTAAATCTTCAAGGGTGGAAATATAGTGTGGTCTGGTATAAGATTTTCATATGGAAGGTATATGTGTGCTTCTGTAAAAATATGGTCGAATCGGGAATGTGGTTTAATAGAAATTTTTATATATTGTTTTGAATAAAACATAGGGTAATTTTCTTGTATATAATGCAAGAAAGAACCCACAGTTTGTGGAGAATGGAGTGTTTGTAGTCTATGGTAGTAAAGAAATTTGTTATAGCATGCTTTTGGATTGTATATTTCAAGAGGGTTAGGATAGGGATTAAAGAAGTTTCTTTTAGTTATAGAGTTTGTAGGTAGTTTAATTTCTTCATCATGAAGTCTTTTTCAAGTAAGGATTCATTATAAATTTCTGATATTGGGTAGTTGTTAGAAATGGAAGTAGTTAGTGATAGAGAAGTATCAAAAGAGAGTTGTACTTCAGAGGGAGATGAAAATATGGTATCTGAAGTACTGTAATTGTCTTCTGTAGAAGTGCTCGCCGTATACTCGGTCTCACAGTTGTACAAGAAGCTAAAGTCTGCTCTGTACGTTGAGTCTGACCGTCATTAATTAGTTCTTCCACGTATCTTATATTTAATTATAATTAATATATAATTTAATTATAATTATATTTTTAGAAAATTCAAAATGCAAAAAAGTAGGTCGAAAGTGTAAGTGGTTACACTCCCAGGTCACCAAGCGTAAGGTCGCCAGTTCACCTACTAACAGACAAGAAAAACTATATGCGATCATGAGATAGATGGCTGAACTAGGATGCTAGGACCGCGTTTGATTAAATTAACCACATTTAGTATGCGTGTGTTGCCGAATTTGGAAATATTGGATACTTCCGGTGGAATTCCGGTTGAATATTTGTATACTTCTGGTGGGGGTTCGTATTATTTCGCCAACAATCACTTCACTGACATAACATTCTACCGACAAATACTCACCGACAAGTTCATTTTACCGACAGTTTGTTTCACCGAAGTTTATTTCACCGACAAGGTTTTTTTTCAAAAAGCACCCTAACTTTAGCCCTAATTCTATCTAATTCTACCTGACCCTAATGACAATGACCAGAATTACTTTGTCGGTGAAATGGCTTCGGTGAAATAAACTGTCGGTATAATGAACATGTCAGTGAATAATTGTCAGTGAAATGTTATGTCGGTGAAATGATTGTCAATTAATTGATTGCCACCCTTCCGGTGGGATTTCGGTTGAATGGTTATACGTTAAAAGTAGAAAGTGGTACTAACCCAATAAAGGAAAGGGAACTTAGACGAACTCAGGATGGGCTCAGCCCTAACCTGAAACGGAAGGAGACCGAAAACTTTGAAAGGCTGAAGGAAGAAAGTACTGAGAAAAGTACTCCTGCTCTTGCCCTAGTTAGTACGGATAACTGAGGTCCGGATTAAGTTAGAAACTAATAACTTTAGAAGGCTGAAGGAAGAAAGTACTGAGATGCCCGTATTCTCTCTCTCTGCCCTGGTCAGTACGGACGACCCGAGGTTCCGGAAGAAGTTGGAAACCGATAGACATCGCCGGCGGACTGGGTAGCCAAAAATGTGGGGTGGCTGGGTAACTAAGTATAGAGTTAGGTTGTACAACTAGTCCAGTATCATTGTAAAAATAAAAAATGTAATCTGTAATATGACCTTAATAACCTTAATAAAAGAGCGCCAACTAGCACCCCTAGCATAGAACTAGGGTTAAAAAAAAAAATGCAAAAAACATGGACCTACTAATAAGCAAAGTTCATCAAATTCTAATACCAACACAAATAATGAAGAATTGAATAATCTTGATATTAAAATTGCCAAAAGAGAAAAGTTAAGAAAGCTTGAACTAATAGATTATGAATTTTAACATCAAAAAAAAATTTTAGATATTAAAAAACAAACCAAATTAGCTAACCTTCATACTCAAGAGTTAGCTAATATAGAAAAAGAAAAATCATTAGATAAAGAATTGAATAATTAGATAAATTTATTATTACAAATATTATATTATAAATATAAGTTTATAAATATAAATTTAAATTTTTTTAAATTAGTTTTTTATTTTAAAATAAATAAATATCAATTTATTACTATTATGTACACTTGCTAATTATATTGAGATTGATGCTTGAGAACAACCTAATATTTTTTTTGGTTCAATAATCATCTTTAGCAATTCTAAAAGTTGTATTTAATAGATTTGCAAAATATTTTAGTATAATAAAGGTTGATTAATAGTTTGAACTTAAAAAATTTAGTAAGCCTTCAAATGCATTGCAAGATAAAAAATAGATACTCTTGCAATATGGCATTTTAAAAAATTTGCAGTAAAACAATTTAAAAAGTAAGAATTTCCATCTTTTTTTTTTTATAAAAATGTTTTTATTTATTTTTTTTTTTTTTTAGCAATTCTGCTTTTATTGACTAAAGAATATGCATGTTTTTATATACAAAGGATTTAACTACTGCCTTTAACCCTTCTTTTTCTACAATAAAGACTTATCTGGCTGCTCTGAAGTGCCCAGGCACGATCTGCTGCAGCAACCTTTTTCCTATCCTTGGGTCTTCAACTCACTGAAGGTACTCCCTTGGGTCAATGGATAGTGGTTGCTAGCCTTGTCAGAATTGCATTAGATTCATTTAATAATTGATCTATAAAGCCCAGACCAAGTAGGTTTTTATTCAAAAGGTTTTTAACCATATTCCAACTTTTTTTTACCTTTGCTTTATGCTCTGTTTCTGCAATTTTTAAGGTTTTTCTATTTAGGCTTTTCTTGTGTGGTCTACTTCTTACTGTTTTCTTTCTCTTGTCTTTGTTCAAAATACCCTAATTTTTCTTCTATTCATTGACCACCTCATATCTAAAGTCCCATATAACCTGTTTGAAATTTTTTCTAAGCTCATGCATATATCATTTTCTAGTATTTTGCTCTTCTATGCTTTCACTAATATTACTTATAAAGACCTCTCTTATACAGTTTATTCAATTTTCTAGTCTGTTGTTTCTTGATGATCCAATTAACAATGCTTCTGCACTAGTATCTACTAGTGCAAGAACATCACCATTCTTCTTTCTTTTTCTTTCTCTAGCAAAAATGTTTTTATTAATTGTTAATACTAATTAAATTTTAAGCTAATTTTAAATCCATCTATCAAGTGAATTCAAATTTTCTAACCAACCATGTCAGTTTAGAATTCAGTTGCAACAAAGTTTGATTCAGAATTTACAAAACTTGATTTTGATGTACAAATATATATAAATCTGACCGATATGCTAGAAATACTATATAGCGTAAAAAGCTACTCTAGTGACAACAAAGTATGATCAGAAGGAATAGGATAAATATGGGGCCCTATTCAAAAACAACAAAGATATGTATCTATATCAGAGAATATATAAGATAAATGGAGCATTGAAATAGAAAAGTTGAACTCATTAATATATATAAGGATAACAAAAAAAATAATAATAATAACTTTCCCAAATAAATAAATTGAATAATAAATTTCCCTAAGAAATAAATAATTGGAAGATACTTCTTCAAGAAATAAGCAAGGCAAACAAACCTGAAGTAAAAATCAGCATATTCAGAGAAAAAGAGACTATTATCATAATGCACTGACAAAATGCCATATCCTGTTCAAAATATCCTAATGCAATTATAGCATCTCTCAATTAAAAGTAAAATTTTCCAGACTGCTTATTATAAATATGGAGGATTACGTACCTGAACATTCTTTCTCTTGCAACATAAATATACTACTGAATAACATACTCAGGTCTTATTTTTTGTTAGATACTTTGTATTAAATCTAGGTCTTTTAATGGGTATATCATATATCACCTAAGTTGTTTACGAATCTAAAATGCCAGTATAAGAGGTTTATAAAAGCTCATGCCCAAAATAAATTTGCGAAAATGCTAAAGTGTTGAAATGTGAAGTGTAAAAAAATTAAATAAAAGTAATCTTTGATTATCTTTGGTAAAAATAGCTCTATAGTATATATATGTACAGTATATAGCAACAGCCTGGGGGACAATTTATATGGTGAGGCACTGTAAAAACCCAAAACTTTGAATATAAACAAACTAATAAAATCTAAGTATTAGTACATTATTTTATTGAATAGATAGCTTCATAATGAATGTCTCTACAAGGAAATAAAGTTGCATCATTTGCATCATGCCGTAAAGGTTGGGTTTATTATGAGTAATAAATATCATTACTTTGTAAAGTGATATTCTAACTTATTCTTTTTTTCTAGATCCGCAAGTAATTTTGAAAGGTTTTCTTTACTTAAAGACATTTTGCTTCAGATTCGTTTTGATTGCGAGGTGGTATTTTTTTTGTTTATTTTTTTTTTCAGTTCACTACCTACTGTCTTTTCGCTTAATCGATCCATTTAAACAGCACAAGGGAAATTATGTAATAAGAAAACGTCTCGCTGTAGTTAAAGTATTGATGAATTCTTGGTTCTTGGTGGTTATAACCCTATCAGTCAGTATAAACCGTTTGAGGTAAATCAGTTTAATAGTTTATAAATATAGCTTTATGTTTTCATTGAAGAATGGTACTGTTTAAGTCGTGTAAAACGAAAATAATAATAAACTTAGTTTTCAGTAGAAGGATATTAAATATTTTAGACCAGTAAGAAAGAAAATCCCTAAGTTTGCCTTCATACTGTATAAGTGCAAAATAACGTTCAGAGACGTTATTTAGCAATTCGGCCCCCCTAAAATCACATAGTGCCTCGACTTCATGCACCTTTTTTTTTATTCATTATATTCGAATCGATTTTTATCACCTTGTATTATATATTCATCAGGAAATGTTGAGCCCTGATTGTAATCGCTTTAATCGCTTTGCAAAAAGATGTGAGCCGGTGATCATATGAGCAATTTCAGTGACTATAGCATGATGCGAAATTGCATTAATGAGTTATTTGATCAGAAATTATATAAGCCCGATTACTTATAAATTTTTGCACCTGATTGTGACCTAATTATGCAATACTACAAATAACATCATATTAATTATACTAATTCATATAAAAAGAAAGCAAAATAAATAAGCTTTCGAATGTTTAATTTTAAACAATTTTTTTTCATTATTAATTTCTTAATATGGAATGATACAACTTTTTTCGCTCATGAAATCTTTGATCAAATATTAAAAATGCTTATTCGTTAAAGAAAAAAAAACTCTTTAATGGATCGAAATAAATATAATTAAAGTTTAACTGCACTTAAAATCCAAGCGATTCACATAACCAATGCGCCACCAATCAATTGAGTTCAAAATAATTGCAATTAATTGTGTCTACAATCAATTATTCGGTAGGCCTGGGTTTCGGCATATGGAAAAGGAACAATTATCGCTTGATCGCTACAGGTCTTTAATATTATATAATGCAAGTCTTGATCGCAGGTTTGATCGCTACATAGTGCAGTCTTGATCAATAAAAAGTCTAAAAAAAATTAATACATTAATACAACCGAAAAAAGATAAGACTCAAAAAAAATAAAAAATAAGTAAAGCTTTCGAATGTTTAATTTTAACCAAATCTTCTTCATTTTTTTCATTATTAATTTCTTATTAGGATGATACAACTTTTTCGCTCGTGAAATCTTTGATCAAATATTAAAAACGCTTATTCGTTAAAGAAAAAAAATTTCTTTAATGGATCGAAATAAATATAATTAACTGCACATAAAATCCAAGCGATCACATAAAATGCGCCACCAATCAATTAATTGAGTTCAAAATAATTGCAATTAATTGCCTTTACAATCAATCATTCAGTAGGCCTGGGTTTCGGCATATGGGAAAGAAACAATTATCGCTTGATCGCTACAGGTCTTTAATATTATATAATGCAAGTCTTGATCGCAGGTTTTGATCGCTACATAGTGCAGTCTTGATCATAAAAAGTCTAAAAAAAAATTATACAATTAATTCAACCGAAAAAGATAAAACTCAAAAAAAATAAAATAAAGAAATAAGTAAAGCTTTCGAATGTTTAATTTTAACCAAATCTTTTTCATTTTTTTCATTATTTATTTCTTAATATGGATGATACAACTTGTTCGCTCGTAAAATCTTTGATCAAATATTAAAAACGCTTATTCGTTAAGGAAAAAAAATCTTTAATGGATATAATTAACTACACATAAAATCCAAGCGATTCACATAAAATGCGCCACCAATCAATTAATTGAGTTCAAAATAACTGCAATTAATTGCCTCTACAATCAATTATTCGGTAGGCCTGGGTTTCGGCATATGGGAAAAGAACAATTATCGCTTGATCGCTACAGGTCTTGAACATTATACAATGCATGTCTTGATCGCAGGTTTTGACCGCTACATAATGCAGCTTTGATCACTAAAAAGTCTTAAAAAAACCCCCGAAAAAAAATAAAACAAAGAAAATACTTATCGCCTTGCAAGTCAAATTAATGCCCATTAATTTATTTAGATTTTAGAGATTGTGAGGATTTATTCACAAAAGAAAAAAGTTGCTAGCTTTATAAAAAAAGAAAAAAAAAGTTAGAATACTAAGAAAAAAAACCATTGATAGCATTTGTATGTATTTCATGGCCGGCTATCTCAGTGTTTTTCCGAAATTTGAGAATGTCTCTCATGCTTATAGCAACAGCATTTTTCTGTAAAAAATGTATAACTACCGGATCAGTATAGTATAGTATGGTAGCGTTAAAAATTTGTCTATACTATACTGATTTGGTACTATTATAAAAGCAGATCTATGATAGTAGATCAGTATAGTACAGTTATATCGTACACCCCCTATACTATACTATACGGATTCGACCATACTGATCTGCTATAATCTCAGTTTCGACAGATCGATTTTGAGAGGATCGACTGTATTTATAGTTGAACAGCTTAATACACTGACAATTGATACATAAAATAGCACAAAAATATTTCTTGTCCGCATATAAAGGGATATTTATTGAACTAACAATTTAAACTAATTAACCAAAAACAAAAACATTTAGAAATTAAAAAAAAATATGCAATTAAACAATTAGAAATTAAAAAAATTTACAATTATAACAATTTGCAATTAAAAACAATTAGCAATTGGAAAACAATTAACAATTAAAAATAACTAGCAGCTAAAAACAATTAGCAATTAAAAACAATTAGCAATTAAAGATAATACATTCACATGGTAATAATGCAATAATCGATAAAAGCTTCAACTTTTTTTCTAAAATTTACATTTAAACCCAAATATCTGTTTACACCCATGTAATTCAAAATTTTGTTTCGTATGTAAAATTCGATTAGCACTTTAGTCTTCTCTTTGATCAGTTAACAGATTTTTAAAGGCCTTTTGCAATGATCGAGAAAAATATCTTTATATTGTTGTAGCCAATCACCGAGTCGCAATGTTGAAGGCAATATTTCGACAAATTGAATAACTCGTATTTCTAGTTCTTCGTCTGGTACATTATTAACATTGCACGATAAGAAGAGATATTGAAGCTTAAATTACCAATAAGCTTTTGAAGTCGTGTAGAAAACTCAACCTTTTTGATATAGAGGTGCATAATGTTAGAACAGAAGTTTTCAATATATCTTAGAGATACCAACTCTTCTAAAAACCCCCCAGCATTGAGCTTTAGATGTAATTTTGATATGGACTTGCCATTTTCTAAGACTAAGCCCATGTCCTGTGCACTGATCTGGGAGAATTAATAATTTCTAAATTTTTGATATTACTATTGAATATCTCCGACATATTCATATTACTCTTCCTAATATGAAGTACCACCTCTAAATTTTTGCAATAAGCTCTAACTTTTTGCTATTGATTTCTATATCGTTTATTTTAAATCTTCTGCCACTCTGAGTATCCGTTTCAACTCAGATTTATCCCTCGCCAAATACGTGGTATCGTTCGCATATGTACTTGCAACTCCTGTACTTCAAACTCTCCCCTTTGCAGATTAAGTCACTCCTCGTTATAAACACAATGTTCAATATAATTTCTTGTAGTGACTCTCTAAAGCTGAAATGACACCATAAAACTCTTCGAAATTATATTCAGTTAGGCAAAGTCTCTTAAGATTTTTTTGTGTTTGAATCATGCGAACAAGATCATGGTATACTTGTCACTCATAATTGGATTGAAAAGTTAATGATAGCTGGCTTATGGTATTACTGACTGTCCGGAAAAAGATTTTTAAAAACTCATTATTATTTGCGAACTCCGGTGTAAGGTCCACGTGTAGGCGTTCAAGTTTGGAAGATATTTTCCGTTTTGTTCTAATGAGTTAAAGATCTCTGCATCAATGAAAGATCCATGTAAGAGGAACTGATGCAGTGTGATACCATGTAAAACAAGTGATTTTAGTAATAAATCTACTATGGTTTGGACCGGTACATCAACTTTATCAACTTTATCAACTTTTCTAATATTGATCCATTCTTCAACTCTATTTTCTAGCCTAGATGGATAAAGGGCCTTTAAGAACATTGCATAATCAAACATTGGTTCTGAAAATTGGGCGTTGATTCTACAATTTCTTAAAATAATTTTTTCTTCTTCGCCGAGAGAAGAAAAATAAAATATCCATCAATGAATAATGGTGTTGGTGTTATTGAATCATGATTTAGGCATATTATCAAGTATTTTGATGCCATGAGTTCAATAACTGTGCGGTTGTTAACAAGTATATCGAGTTTTTTTTTAGATTTTAGTTTGATCAAGTAAGGAGTAAAGATGATTATTTACGTTATACTAGGAACGGAGTATAAATACAAGCAAGCTCTTTTGCATATGATTGCAACTATATGGGGTGACTTCATTTGTTTTGATTTTCGGACTGATCCGGGATTAATCAAATTTGACTATCGGGTAATCTCGTGATGTGTTGACCCTACGACTTTCATAATTTTTATAATTGAAAAAAATGTCGATCATAAAAAATAAAAATGGGCTGTTTCTATTGAAATCACCCATATGTTTCTATATTTGGCATTAAATGGGGCTTAACATATGAATAATTTTTTAATACTGTATATTTTCAATAGTGTAATAAAATAAACAGGAATCCCGTCAATACCAGATTAATAAAATTGCGTGTTGACATTGCGTGTCAAAGAATCATTCTAGCTAGACTATTACGATAACATTTTGTATCGATTTAAATGCGGAGTGATAATAGATCACGTGATCGAAAAGAGAAGCGGCCACACAGCCACAACCGCGGCCCAAATTCCCATGCATGTGAAGATCAAACGATGTGGGAAAAATCTATGCATGCATGAATAACACATGTCAGAGCGTACGCACCGGCGTAATTAAAACAAGAACCGAAACGGGCTTGGAAGCTATCAAGTGAGTATAAGAACAAATTTGGCGGGCATAGTTTATCCGGTAGCGCCAAAGTCGAGAAAAGTTCTCTCGCCCCACCCAACCACTCCCAGTTAAGGAACACGTGATTCTATTATTTCTTCGCCCAGCCGGCTCGTTGCGGTGAACGGGAAACCACCTGCTGTTCCCACGGCGACCCCCAGTGCAATCACGATTGCTACTTTCGCGGGTGGTCATTGCTGTTCCGGCCGTCTTTTCACTCTGCTGCTCTTGTATTCAGCTAACTTTCAATAAAAAATCAACCCGGCCTAAATTACCGCCGGCGACTGCGGTAAGGCCAGACTAGAGATTGTACCCGTTGGGAAAACCTCTACCCGGTTACTATTAAATTACCCGGATATCCGGATAACCTATTTCACACAATTGCAAGTTCTACCCGGGTACAATCACTAGGCCAGACCAAGTTGATTATGTGTTTTACATTACCCCCCTCTCCCCTCCAGGAGGGGGGTGGTTCACATAGTAAAATTTTTAAAAATTTTTTTTTTCAAAAAAAAAATTTCCCGAATTTTTCCGTGACTATATAAAATTTTCCGAAGTGTCCCGTAGCCCTATGTATATTTATCAAAATTTTTTTTACTATGAGGGAGGGGGGGTAATGTAAAACACATAATCAACTTGGTCTGGCCTAACAAACATGTTAAGAGATTTTTGCCAAAGCATGATTGCATGCTAAACAAGCCGAAAGTATTCATGCATTCCTTGTATTGGAGTTGAACTGGTACTTATTGATATGGAATCGCATTCACTGTTTGCAGAAGGTCATTCAAATCATCTTACTTCTTGAAATCTTGAGTATGTTTCTATATGTTTCTATATTTGGCATTAAATGGGGTTTGACATACAAGATTTTTTTAATACTTATATTTTCAATAGCGTGATAAAAAAAATTGCGTGTCAAAGAATCATTCTTGCTAGACAATTATGATAATATGCTAATTTCTTTATATCGATTTAAAATAAAAATTACTATGTTAGGTATGGTTTCCGGGAACGGAATATAAAGTACGTAAGAATATGTTGTCAGACATGTTAAATGGCAATAAAAAATGTGGTAAAAAAACATATTAGAGATCTTTGCCGAAACATGAAGGCATGCTAAACAAGTAGAAAGTATTGCATGCATACCTTGTATTGTAATAATCCGCAGTCGAATTGGTGCTTCACTGTTTGCGGAAGGTCATTCAAATCATCCTCCTCCTGAAATCTTGATTATCACAGAATGACGTTATGTTAAGGTACATGCCGATCATTTAAGAGTAACTGAATATGATTGCCTGATTATTCTGATTATTTTATTGTTGTTATAAAAAAACTTTTAAATATGTGCGTGCAACTTATTTCTGATTGGCAATTTGTGCGAGTTATTTCCTTTTTAAGGGGTCGTCTAAAGCCAGGTGCGTTCACGTGATAGAAAGCCAATCAAATCGTAAAATTTGATCTTTACGGATCAGCCCGACGAGACAAAAACAAAGAAAAAAAGTGAAAAACGCCGAAAATACAAAAAACGAGTGTCTAACCTGCCTAGGAGAATTAATAAAAAATGTCGGGAAGACAATTTTACTTACAAACCAAGCCCTAACCCTAACCCCTAACTAACCCTTACCCTAATTTTAATTAATAATCAAAAACATATAAACGCACCTGGCTTTAGCCATCCTCCTTTTGGGCTTTTTAATTGCTAAATGAGTAGATCGATTAATTTAGAAATGAAACATGCTATTTTTGGATAAGTTTCATTAGACATGCCAAAGCGATTGTAAAAAAAAATACTCATTATAGTGCTGGGCGTTATGAGCATGAGCGAGATGAGAAGAGACGCGCTGCTCGCAACTCAAAAAAAAATTTTTCGCTAGCCGAGTAGAATGACAAAGCTTGTGTTGTATATAGCAAGTTGTATTTAATTTTTTTGAGTAACTAAGCAGATCAGAGTATTTTCCGAATTTGATCAAGTAGATATTGAGAAACATTCGCTAGAAGTTTTAAAAAAAAATTTCGTTTAGAATAGTATATCCTGGGATGATCATCGATCATTGCGATGTACGTAGTCTTTAAGCGACTGAGGGGTGTTCCACACAAATGATTTACAAACATAGTGCAGCACTATATCTGATATGATTTGCCCAAAGATTTTTAAATTTATTAAAAAAAATTTATTATAATAAAAACTAGGTTTATATGATTTAGTAACGCACCCACCTGATAAACCAATCAGATCGTAGAAAGCGAAAAAAACAGCGATATTTTAAAAAATAGCTTATAGCTTATGAAACCACTCTTCACCAACAAAGAAATTTCCTTGCAAAATTTTACTATAAAATTCCTCTTCTCGCCCATACATTACTCTCGCCTTACCCTAACCCTAACTAACAAAGGACGGGTTGTTTTGGTTTTGATTTACGTTACATCAGATCTTAATAGAGTGCGTTAACGCACTCGCACTAAATGATAAAAATCTAAAAACTATGTATTTCACAATGCTATAATGCCCTTTCTAGTAAAGAAAATTCGATTCTGTAACTTGCCATTGATATAAAAATAGTGTGGTTTTAAAATTATGATGCCATATTTAATATTAATATATAAATTTTAGTAGGTCTCTATAGCCTAATCATTTAAATAGTACTATTAAAATGTTATAACTTTCTTTCTAATTATAAAGCAAGTTCAGTTCTGTGACTTGCAAATGATATAAAAATAGCGTGGCTTTAAAATCATGTTGCCATATTTAATACTAGGTAAAAATGCATAGCATTGTATGTCCGGTGCCAATAAATATATACACAATACAGCAATATAAGTTGATTGTTGTTTTTGTAGATCAGTAGAATATGATTGGTTGTATATCACATGATGCGGCCGGACAGACAAACATTTGCTGATCAAACCCTTTCGTAAAAATAGAGTCCTCCACTTCGCTCCGGACTAATTAATATATAAATTTTAGCAGGTCTCTATTATTTAATCGTTAAATAACTACTAGGTTAATGCACAGCATTGTGTGTCCGAAGCGCACTAAGATCTAATTTCATTTTTTGATGCGACACAAGTCAAAACAATATGATGCATCAAAATGTAACTATTATACACATGCGGACAGACACCAAATAAAGAAGTTACATTTTTGATTTTTTTATTATCGATGCATCAAAAATGTAACTTTTGTATCACCTTACGTAAACATATAAAGTCCTCCGCTACGCTCCGGACAATTAAAATTTATTAAATTTATAAGTTTAGCCAAATAATAAAATGAATTGAAAAATATCTCAGCATAGTTTTAAAACTACACTATTTTATATCGTTTGCAAGTTACAGAATCGAATTTGCTTTACTAGAAAGAGTTTAAAAATACTAGTTTTTTATTATACTATCGCTATGGTAATAAATTGATCGACATAATATTAAAAATCTTACATAGTAGGCCAATCATATTGCGCAGCACTATGTTAGTAAATCATTTAGCATGGAGCACCCCGTTAAGCGACCCCAAAATTCTCAGCAAAATTCCGATGATTTCTGAAAATGAGCTTTAAAAAATCACGTAATAAAATATAAAACTAATTATTATTACAATCAATTTTTACAACAACGCAAATAATTAATAGTTATTCGGCACGAAGTGCCGAATAACTGAGGTATTTGCTATGTGAGATTTGATTGATCGTATTAGCAAATACGGTAAGGTACCATAGTGTCCTAATTCTACTGTAGTAAAGCGCGATAGCTTGAATAAATTTTTACCCAGCATTTATATTTATTGAATTTTGCTTTCGAATGTTGACCGGCGTTCGAGATTTTAAATTTTTGCACGTGAGTTACTCACGTTGTCGGAATGGTTTAAATCCGGGTAAAGATTTTGTATTACATCAAAAATCTTTACGGGTCCCTGCCTGGGCATCAGGACACGGAAAATTTTGGAATTTTTACACCTAATCCAAAGATTTCCAAAATTTTGCATTTAACAAATTTTTCCAAATTTTTGCCCGAATTTTAAGGACGCATGTGATCTGACCAATAAAAATAAGTCTTTATGCATGTGATTTGACCAATAAGATTGTGTTTGTAATATTATGCTCTCATTATGAACAATCCTAGTGTCACCACCCTAAAACATTAATATCCAAAATCGGATGTAACATAAAATCAAATCAAAACAAAAATACTCAAACCTTAATCCTTACGCTGGTAGCAAAATTTTTTAAGGTGGTGATTAGGGTAAAATCATTAAAAATTAATTGCCAATTTTTACCAATAGTGATAATTAAATTTACATCATAGTAAAACCTTTCTATATTGACTTTTTCAAAACTCTTAACAGTTTGGAATTTTTTATTAATCAGACAGTATTGTTCTACCAATGTTTTCAATTATCTTCAATAATACAGTAGTAACTTGCAATGGCAACAAAATTTTTTTATTTGTGGGCGCAAATAATGAGTTTTGATATATAAAATCATTTTTCAAATTTTAAATATTAAAAAATTTTTTATCTAAATTATCCAAATATTTGCTGTTATCCAAATAAATTTTTGCATTTGATATCCAAATTTTTTTGTTTCCCTGCTGAGCATCAGGAAATCATATGTGTAAATTTGATCCAAATCTGTAAATTTGGCATTCCTACATTATTTTTTACGAACTACTCCAGGTGTGCCAAAAACAATAACAATAGCAAATTTCTTAATCATGTGGAAATCATCCAATAGTGAAATATGCATTGGTGTAATGTAATATGATCAGAAAATCAATCCAAAATGTTATAACACACTATAGGAAACATTTAAATTCCGGGATAGTAAAATTAAGATCATTTACCTTTTTTCAAATGATCTTGGTCATTTTAGACTAAAATTTTTAATAAAATTGGGGTTATTTTGGGTTATTTGAGGTCATTTGAAGGTCATTTGAAGGTCATTTACTATTCCTGTTCAAATCTAATAACTTCTGGAATCAATATTACAAGTATTTATATAGCATAATGATTGAAGTTATATAAATTTGGTTAGCTAGCTTAGCCAGTTAACCAAATTATTGGCTAAGCAGCTGGTTAATGGCTAAGTACCAATAGTCTACTTTCAGAATATTTTAAAATCTTTTTTGTACTTTATACTTATATCAGAATTTACTAGAAATCATAATTAGACTATGTATATAAGAGAAATCAATTAGATCTAAATACCATTTATAATTTATTATTTTTTAAAGAAATTTCAAAGATCTTTAATATATATTATATTTGAGTATAAATAGGAAATTTTAGCTATTTTTGTGATAGGAAATTATAGGCATCTCTTGCAAGAAATATATCTCCCCAGGAGATATATTTTCTAATAGTAGTGCCAATGCTGGAGGTCCACCGATCTTTATTCTCACCAATTTGGATTTAGATCTAAATTAGATCCAGATCTAGAAATGCATGTTATGGTATTGCTTCATTTGTATTTTTTTTTTGAATTTCTAGTGTAATTTTTTTTTCACTAAAAAATCATGTAGTAGAGATTAGAGACGAAATCTAGTAAGATAAGTACAGTGCGGGAACTCTTAAATCAACTAGTTCTATATAGGTGGCCAAATTTTGGGTTGGGTTAGAAGTTGGGTCAGAGCCAATATGATTGCAGAAAATTTTGTGAATAAAAAAAAAAAAAAAAAACTGAAATATAATCTAAACAAAAAAAAAAGTTAACTCTTTAATTTTGAATTGAAAGTTGGGTCAAAGCCAATCAAATTGCAAAACAATTTTACGAATAAAAAAAAAAAAACTAGCAAAAATTTTTTTAAAATTTTTTATAAATTTTAAAATTTTAAAATTTTTAAACCTTTTTCTGTAATTCCGGCCGGCACTATGGTAATGCTGGCCAAAATTATAGTGGCCAAATTTTATAGTTATTAATAAAATTAGGTAACTTTAAACTTTTATAACTATAGTTAAACTTAATAAATTAAAAAACAAATAATATAGCTTTATTCTTAAAGTCTTTCTCTATATTTTTATAAAAAAATAGTTCTAGCTATACTGGTTATTGTTTTATAATGTTTTAAAAATTATCAATTTCACTTGTTGATTTAAGGGTTCCCGTACTGTAGTAATTTTTTTTTTGAACTAATACTGATTTCTTTTTTTTTTTGCAGGCTTGTATTGCTAGAATCCGAGTAATAATTAGAATATCTTTGGACATGAGTAGTCTTTTTTTTTTTTTGAATACTAACTTTTTTTATAACTGGAAACTGGATAATAAAGACGCACTTTGCAAGAACACCGCACTGATTTCTTTGAATCTTCAAAGGAGTAATTTTGGATCAGAAGGAGGATAACCAGAAACCGGGTAATAGAGACACACTTTGCAAGAACACCGCACCAATTTTTTTGAATCTTCAAAGAAATAATCTTGAATCAGAAAGAAAATAACTGGAAACCAGATAATAGAGACACATTTTGCAAAAACACTACACTGATTTTTTTGAATTATCAAAGAAGTAATCTTGGATCATAAGAAAGAAAAGTATTAGCTGATGCACTTTACAAGAATACCACATTAACTTCTTTGAATCTAATACTGAGAATTTTAATATAAGTAGTTTTTTTTCATTTCTTGTAAGATAAGTTGTGTTTACTTTTTTTTGGTTTCTTTTTGTTTTTTTTTTTAAACTAGACTAACCTTTTTTTTAGATTTGCTTTGCTAAATACTGGATAGTGAAATTAGAATTGTAATCTTGCAAGATAAGTAGTTTTCTTCGTTATTTGTTTTTTTTTTTATTTTGTAAAATAAGTAGTCTTTTTGGTTTGCTTTTTTTTCCCAATATTAACTTGTCTTTCTTTTGTAGGGTTATTAAGTAGTGTTACTATTGTAGTTGACATCATTTATTGGTACTGTTATTTGTGGTTTTTGCTATTTTTGGGCTTTTATTAATTTGTTTGTGAAGTTTCAGTCTTTTGCTATTGTTTATGGAGATTTTCTCATCATTTTAGCATCATTGGTTTTAGTTTTTGTTGCTTTTAGTACTATTGTTTTCAGATCTTCATTACTTTGGGTATTAAGGTTTTACTAAAATATAGGAATCAGCATTGGGAATGGTAGGTAACTTGGTTTTTTTTCTTTTTTTTTCTTTATTTACATTTCTAACTATTTCTTTTTCTCTTTGGGTTTGTATAAGTTTCACTGAAACAAAATACATGTATGTTATTGTCCAAAAGTGATCAATAATTAAAAAAAATTATACCAAATCAGATGATCAAATAATAATAAAATAGCAAACTTGCTGCTTTGCAGCCAGTTTGCCATTCCATAATTATTCGATCAACTGATTTGGGTATGATTTTTTTTTATATTAAATCACAAAATTGAACCAGATCAGATATATTGTAATTAATCTAGTTATTCAGTATAATCCATTCAATCAAATTACAAATTATACATCCCAACATGTTTGCAATTTTTAGCTGTTATTGTTTTTTGATTGGATCTGAAATAAATTTAGTTAGAGTTTCTTCTAAGAATATTGTTTTTGTTACACATAATTATGCATATTGATTGGTTGCACATAATCCAAACTAGTATCAGTCACGTGATATTCTCATTTTTGATTGGTTGACAAGCAGGAATATATATCTCCTGCAGGAGATATATTTCCCATAGGAAATGCCTAAAAGCACTTTTTTGTGATATAAGTATTTTTGCAGGACCTGGACATTTCTTATATAGGTCATAACTGGATTTTGGCCAATTTAGATATAATTTGCTAAAAATGACAAAACTATTTTTACTTAAATAATTTCTAATTCAGTAATTAGAATTGAATAAACTTTTTTCGTTAGATGCATCTTACTAAGAGCTTTATTTTTAAAAAAAGTTCATTTAAATTGGACTATTAGATGCCAAAATACTTGCCAAAAACTGTTTTTTTGTTTTTAAAATTTGGTGTTTTTGCTGAAACACATAACACTGATCTTTGTAATAGATAACTGGGGTCCTATTTTTGCTAATAGAAAAGTTAATAATAATTAGTTAATCAATTAAATGACAATGTGGATTTAATATACAAAAAAATTAGACAAAGCTAATTTAAGTTTGGCTATTATCTTCAAGAAAATGGAA
Organism: Gigaspora rosea; assembly: GCA_003550325.1. Classification (NCBI taxonomy): domain Eukaryota; kingdom Fungi; phylum Glomeromycota; class Glomeromycetes; order Diversisporales; family Gigasporaceae; genus Gigaspora; species Gigaspora rosea. The sequence continues at coordinate 345,933 of QKWP01000314.1, forward strand.
AATGTTGTTAACAGTACAGCAGTAAATAAGTATTGTATTATTTTTTCAAGTAGATAGAAATAAAAAAATTTATTGAATCAAACTAAAAATTAAAACAAATTAGTATAGTACAATAAATATAAATATATATTAGAAATATAAAAACTTAACTTTTTATAGCAAGTACTACTATTATAATATCTTTTAAACTAGTGCTCATTGTTTTTTTAAATGTGTTTTTTAAATGTAGCAGAAATAGAGGTTGGAACCGGTTTTAATAATTCGGGTTTATCACGTGAATTTTGTGATATTTTAGAATTTATTAAAATTTAATTGGATTAAATTCTAAAATATCACAAAATTCACGTGATAAACCTGAATTATTAAAACCGGTTCCAACCTCTAAGCTGAAATTTAATCATTACATATAAAATAAAATACTAAAATACTTAAAATACTTAAAAATAAATTATAAATATCTTGTATATTAAATATTAATTTTGATATGCAATTTGATTTGCTTATGATCATATAATTTTAGCTGTATTAGCAAGCTAATTATATTATATTAGCTGGCTTAGTCAGCTAAGCCAACTTAGCCGCAGCTGCTTTAGCTAGTTTAAAACACTAATTTTTATATAATACAAATTTATATATAATATAAACCTTTATAATATATCTGATTTTTAAAAATTTAAATTGTTATTTATTTTTAATTCTTTTATTTATATATCAGTCACACAATATGTTACAACAAAATTTTTCACATATAAAATTTATAAAAAAAAATATATAAAATTACTATAAGCTTTGAATCTTTGATGTTTCTTCTTCTATATATTAACTTAAAATTAAAATTTTCAGAATTATAGAACAAGAGGAAAAGAAAAAATTGAACTTAAAAATTAAATTAAAATTTTACCAATTTTGCACAACTAAAAATGTAACTTTGCCAAAATCAATTATTTGATGATTTTAAAACAATGAATATATGTAAAATCGTGCTCTGAACAACTTTACTTAGGTGATGGAAATAGGTTACCTTGTAAAAAATGGTTACCTATGTACTAACATTAGCAAATTTATAATAGCATAATCTTATATAAGTCTTATGAACCATAATATAAGCAAAATATTATGTAATATATTTCGAAATATTTCAAAATATCAAATTTTCGAAATATTTTGAAAGTAATTTCAAAATATTTCAAAAAATGTTACGAAATATTTTGAACCCTTTCAAAATATTTTAGGACTAAAAAACCAAGCTGAATTAGTAAATCTATAACCTGGATCGCGCATTAGACCGATTTTTCAAAATAGTTCGAAATAGTTCAATAATGTTCAAATTCTGTACTACAAAATCAGTTAGATCTTTTGTTTATAACTAGATCTTCTATTTTGTTTTTTTTTTGCTTTTTTGTTTTCATTTCATTTTTATTTTCGTTTCACTTTTTGTTTTTGTTTCGTTTTTTATTTATTTATTTATTTTAAATTTTTTTATTTAATTTTTATTTCGGCACTTTACAAGAACACCTTTGCAAGTAAACAAACAACTTTTTGAAACCTTGCGCATGCCAACTCAGACTTCTGACACTTTCAAAAACACACAAATGATTTTTCTAGCAATTTCTAAATTTTTAAGAACACTTCTTTAGAGAAATAGGCACAAGTTTTTGCAAGTTTTTGCAAGGTTTCACTTCATTTATTTTTTCGTTTCATGTTTTTGTTTTTGTTTTTTTTTGTTTATTTTTAAAAAATTTTTCATTAATTTATTTTATTTTAGCACTTTGCAAAAACAGATCCCTTACTTTCTGGCACTTTACAAGAAAACCAACTTGGACTTTTTCAGTACTTCGTGACTTTTTTGGCATTTTGCAAAAACATTAACCCAGCTTTTGCAAGTTCTGAATTGCAAAAATGCAAACCCTTACTTTAAAGAAATAAAGATTTGGGCTTTGTTTATTTTTTTCATTAGTTTGCTTACACTTTTTGTTTTTTTGTTTTTTTTTTAATTATTTTTTTAATTTTTATTTTATTTTATTTATTCTTGACTTTTTTGATACTTTGCGACTTTCTTCAGTAATTTGCAAGAACAATAACACTTCTGAGAAATGTTTTTTTTTTATTTTTTTTTACTTTGAAGTATTTAGAAAAAGAGAGCGAAATGAAGGTTATAGCCAAAACAAAAGAAGTAGTCAAAGCGAAAATGATAAAAAACAAAGAAGTAAAGATAATAGCTAAGGGAAATGACAAAAATCAGATGATTTTTTAGGAGAAGGGTGTAAAAAAAGTTGAAATTATATATAAAAACCTGACTATATATATATTAAAGAAGAGGGAGGGGGTAGGTCTCTGATAAAAAATAATCAGGTAATTAATGACATGGCCCTAACTGTTGGGTAAGTGAAAGTAAGTATATAGAGCTAGTTTTTTGTATATAGTAATAGAATTAAATGCGGTAAAGTGCAAAAGTAGTTTAAAATATTTGTAATAATTTAAATAATACTACATAGTAGCTCTTAATATAACAGGCTCTTAATATAACAGAGACTAAGCAAAATCTTGATATAATGAATCAAGATTCAAATCTATATTATAATAAATACTTTTGATCTAATAGATTTACTAATAAAACTTACAATAAAGCAGTTTTTAAAAAATTTCACACTATGTGCCCAAGGTACTATATTATATCGAGAACCACTATGTATATAATAATATAATATATAATAAAGTATGTAATTTTAATTATTTAATAGGGAATAGAAATTTGTCGCACCTGCGACATGTCGCACCCACGACATGTCGCACCCTGATTCCGACCAATCAAATCGCATGATTTTGTAGACAAAAATTTTAAGTTTTAAAATTAAAAATTTTACTAGTAAAATGTAAAAATAAATAAGCGATATCAAAACATATAATGTAAAATTTTATTCTGAATAACTTTTTCTAAGTCATAAAGATAGATTGTCTTAGTAAAAAAATAACGTTTATAAGAAAAATCAAAAATTTCGATCGTTAGTACTATAAAACGGTTTTTTTTACTAATATAATCTATATTTACGTTTAAGTATTACATGTAAAATTTTACGCTAAACAACTTTTTCTAAGTTAAAAAGGTAGATTATTTTAGTAAAAAAAAGGTTTATATGGGGTGTTACATATTAAAACAGCACATTTTTACAATTTTTTGAAAAATGAGTTTTTATCAAATTCATATAAATTTTAATACGATTGACATTTTTTAATTATAAACGAAAGTCGATTTGCATAATAAAAAATCAAGATAATGTAAAAGAAAAATTACATGAGACTGCGAAGTGCCAACACATCACGAGATTACCCGATAGTCACCTGTTGCCTTTAACCAATCAAAATCGTGAAATTTGATAATCCCGGATCAGTCCGAAAATCAAAACAAATGATTAAACTCAATTATCTCAAAATAAAATAAAAGTAAAAATGAGCTGTTTTAATATGTAACACCCCATATGTGCTAACTTTGGAAAATTTTGATTTTCTTATAAAACGTTTTTTTTTACTAAAACAACCTATCTTTATGACTTAAAAAAAGTTGTTCAGAATAAAATTTTACGTTATATGGTGCTTTATTTTATATAGATTTTACACTTTATTAAGTACAATTTTAAATTTTTAAAAAATAAAATTTTTTGCCTATAAAATCGTGCGATTTGATTGGTCGAAGCAGGGTGCGACATGTCGCAGGTGCGACAAATTTATTTTCCCATTTAATAAATGTAAAATATAATATAAGGTAGATATGCCTAATTCGGCACACCTAAGTTCTACGATGAATACTACATGATATATCGATCAGAATCAAATGATTTTGGTACCATTCGATTCGTCTTATCGAGACGAATCAAATGACACCAAAATCACCCAAATCTGATTACTCAATTATAATATATCACATTTTAACGATTATCTTAAAAACATAGTCCAATTTTGGCACAGTGCCTAATTCGGTGCACTAAAGATCACTAATGATATCTTGTGAACCATTGATCCAAATTATATGATTTTGGTACTATTCGATTTGTCACAATGAGACGAGTCAGATGGTACTAAAATTATGCAATTATGATCGATAGTTCACAAGATATCATTATTTAATCAAAATAACCTGTGTAAAGCAAAATTTGAAATTAATATAAAATCGTCGATAACTTTTGACAGACTGGTCTGTTTTTGATGATTTTACCACCAAATTAACTGCCTTGAAGAGACGATTCCAACGAGCCCAAAATCGTTAAATCCAATTACGGGATCACAAGATGGTTAAAGATTTTCTTATTATTTTGATGAAAATTAGCTTAGTTAAACTAATTAATTTTATTTAAAGTAATACGAAATTTTTAAGATTTTGTGATCCCGTGATTGGATTTTAACAATTTTGAGCTCGTTGGAATTGTCTCTTCAAGGCAGTCATTTTGGTGGTAAAATCGTCAAAAACGGACTGGTCTATCAAAATTTATCTACGATTTTATACTAATTTTCAAAAATTATATATAAATAGATTATTTAAGTTAAATGATAATATCTTATGAACTATCGATCAGAATCATATGATTTTGGTACCATTCGATTCGTCTCGATGAGACGAATCGAATGGTACCAAAATCACGTGATACTGATCAACAGTTTGTAAGATATCATTAGTGCGCTGAATTAGGCACTGTGCCAAATTAGGTATATCTACCTTATATAATAATAATAAATAAAAACTATAAAATTTTATATTAAATTGCAAAACCTTGTAAAATAATGCGAAAACTTGTAAAAAAACATAATTATATGAATGTATATATCGTTTATTTATTTTTTAAAAAATTTTAAAAATTTGCAAAATTTGTTAAATATTGCTAAACAATGCGAAAATATTAAAATATTACCTCATACGCGCATTAGTTTATTGATTTGCATGAATATATGACCCCTATAGGTAATTTGCAATTTTTTTATTTGGTCTATTTCACAATATTTCACAATAATAACCGTAATATTACTGTAATATAACATAATATATTATGTAATATATCACATCGATCGTAAGATTTTCATAATATTACAGGCCATAATATTTTATATAAGATTATATATATATAATTCACTAATAAAAGTAAAATTTTTGAGTTTTCAATATAAAACCCTTTTATTAATAAGATAATCAATTTACTTTTGGTATTTAAACAAAGTTGTTTAGCATGCAATTTTAATTATATTTAAGGTCAACACGCGTTTTTTTAGTCATACTAGATGAAAAATAGGTCGAAGTTGAAAAAATTTTTTTCTAAAAAATTTTTTAGAAAAAATTTTTTTCTAACTTTAATCCTATTTTTATCTAGTAAATAACCAAAAAAACGTATTTTAATTTTAAATATAAGTAAAATTGCATGCCGAACAACTTTGCTTAAGTGCCCAAAATAGGTTATCTTAATAAAAAAGGAGTTTTATATTGATACTCAAAAAATTTTACTTTAGTATATAGGTAACCCATTGTTCTTACAAGGTAACCTACTTCTATCGCCTAAGTAAAGGTGTTCAAGATATGATTTTACATATACTTATATTTTAAAATTGTTAATATTTGTTTTTGCGAAGTCAAAATCAGCAATATTTTAATTTAATTTTTAAGCTCAATTTTTTCTTTTTCTATTGTTCTATATTCCTGAAAATTTTAATTTTAAGTTAATATATAGAAAAACATCAAAGATTCAAAGCTTATTGTAATTTTATATATATTTTTTTATAAATTTATATATAACAAAAAATTTAGTCATAACTAGTGAGGTAGCCTAGTTATAGCAGAAAAATTTCACTATCACATGACCAAAGATCATTTCCAACTTGGTATGATCTATTCATAAAAATAAAATATTTTAAAATTTTAATAAAGATTTCTCGACAACTATCAGACTAAATTTAATAAATTTTTTTTTATTTTGATTCTATAAATTCATAGAATTCAAATAAAAAAAAGTTCATTAAATTTAGTCTGATGGTTGCCAAGATATCTTTGCTCAAAGTTAGAAAAAAATCAAAACATCTATCAAAATAAAAGCTGTGCCAAAATTTTTTAAAAAATTAAAAAAAAAAAAAATAAAAACCAACTGACTAAATTCAATGAAAGTTTATTTATTTTAATTCTATAAATTTATAGAATTTAAATAAAAAATGTTCAGAATTTGATTGGACAGTTGTCAAGATATCTTTGCTCAAAGTTTTAAAAAAACTTTGTCGCAGCTTTTATTTGATAGACCTTTTGATTTTTCTCTAACTTTGAGCAAAGATATCTTGACAACTATCTGATTATTTAATGAACTTTTTTTGTTTGAATTCTATGAATTCATAGAATTCAAACAAAAAAATTTCATTTAATTTAGTCTGATGGTTGCCAAGATATCTTTGCTCAAAGTTAGAAAAAAATCAAAACGTCTATCAAAATAAAAGCTGTGCCAAAATTTTTTAAAACTTTGAGCAAAGTTATCTTGACAACCACCTGACTAAATTCAATGAACGTTTATTTATTTTAATTCTATAAATTTATAGAACTCAAATAAAAAAAAGTTTATTAAATTTGATTGGACGGTTGTTAAGATATCTTTGCTCAAGGTTTTAAAAAAACTTTGGCGCAGCTTTTATTTTGATAGATGTTTTGATTTTTCTCTAACTTTGAGCAAAGATATTTTGACAACCATCTGATTATATTTAATGAACTTTTTTTTGTTTGAATTCTATGAATTCATAGAATTCAAACAAAAAAAGTTCATTGAATTTAGTCAGATAGTTGCCAAGATATCTTTGCTCAAAGTTAGAGAAAAATTAAAACATCTATCAAAATAAAAGCTGTGCCAAAGTTTATTAAAATTTGAGCAAAGATATCTTGACAAACACTTGCCTAAACTTGATGAACGATTTTTTATTTTAATTTTATAAATTTATAGAATTCAAATAAAAAAGGTTCATCGAATTTAGTCAGGTAGTTGTTAAAATATCTTTGCTCAAAGTTTTAAAAAAATTTTGGCGCAGCTTTTATTTTGATAGACGTTTTGATTTTTCTCTAACTTTGAGTGAAAATATCTTGACACTATCTGATTATATTTAATGAACTTTTTTTTGTTTAAATTCTATGAATTCATATAATTCAAATAAAAAAAGTTTATTAAATTTAATCAGATTAGATGGTTGTCAAGATATCTTCACTCAAAGTTAGAGAAAAATCAAACGTCTATTAAAATAAAAGCTGTGCCAAAGTTTTTTTAAAACTTTAAGCTAAGACATCTTGACAACTACCTGACTAAATTTGATGAACTTTTTTATTTAAATCCAATAACTTTATAGAATTAAAATAAAAAAATGTTCATTAAATTTAGTCAAGTGGTTGTCAAGATGTCTTAGCTCAAATTTTTAAAAAAACTTTAGCGCAGCTTTTATTTTGATAGATGTTTTGATTTTTTCTAAATTTGAGCAAAGTTATCTTGGCAACTATCTGACTAAATTCAATGAACTTTTTGTTTAAATTCTATAAATTCAGAATTCAAATAAAAAAAGTTCATTAAATTTAATTAAATAGTTGTCAAGATATCTTTGCTCAAAGTTAGAGAAAAATCAAAACATCTATCAAAATAAAAGCTGCGCCAAAGTTTTTTTAAAACTTTGAGCAAAGATATCTTAACAACTATCTGACTAAATTTGATAAACGTTTTTTTATTTTAATTCCATAATTTATAGAATTCAAATAAAAAAAAGTTCATCAAATTTGATTAGATGGTTGTCAAGATATCTTTGCTCAAAGTTTTAAAAAACTTTAGTATAGCTTTTATCAACAGCAAATTTATAATAGCATAATCTTACGTAAGGTCTTACGAACTGTAATATAATTAAAATATTACGTAATATATTTCAAAATATTTCGAAATATCAAATTTTTGAAATATTACGTAAGTAATTTCAAAATATTTCGAAATATGTTACAAACTATTTCGAACTCTTTCAAAATATTTTAGGACTAGAAAACCAAGCTAGATTAACCTAGATAGCGCACTAGACTGATTTTTCGAAATAGTTCAAAATAGTTTGACAATGTTTAATTCTGTACTACAAGACCAGATTAGATCTTTTGTTTATAATTAGATCTTCTATTTTGTTTTTTTTTCACTTTTTAATCGTAACGATATATAATGATTAACAAATCTTTAACGATTATACAATATTTTGACCATGTCATGAAAATTTCATCCCAGATCGCTGAGTAAAAAAAAAATACGAAAAAAATTTAAAAATTTCCTATGCCCATCTAATCTATAATGTGTCCTAAATTATAAATATATGGAGTGTCTTCAATTAAAAGGGCCCATTTTTACATATATTTTATTTTGAGATATTTGAGTTTAATTATTTGTTTTGATTTTCGGACTGATCCGGGATCAATCAAATTTCACGATATTGATTGGTTAAAGACGGCAGGTGACTATCGGGTAAACTCGTGACGTGTTGGCTCTACGCAGCCTCATGTAATTTTTCTTTTTACATTATCTTGATTTTTTATTATGTAATTCGACTTTCATTTATAATTAAAAAAAGTCAATCATGTCAAAATTTATATGAATTTAACGAAAACTCATTTTTCAAAAAAATGTAAAAATGGGCCCTTTTAATTGAAGACACCCCATATATTCTACAAAATAAAAAAAAAACTTAAAAAAAAAAGCCATTTTGCACAATTTTTACCTCTCCCTTTTACTCTCCTCTCTCTTTTTTTTCTTTCTCTTTTTTTTTCTTTCTCTTTTTTTTTTCTCTTTCTTTTTTTTCCTCTCTCTTTTTCTTTCTTTTTGTTTTCTTTCTCGTTTTTTTTAATATTTTGAATGGATTATATTAAAGACATATTTGACTAATATTTTTGAAATGTTTTGATAATTTTTGATGATTGTACTACAAGATCAGATTAGATCTTTTTTATTTTTTTTGTTTATAATTTAGATCTTCTATCAATTTTATATTGTTTTTTCGGTTTTTTTTTGGTTTCGTTTCAATTTTTTTAGTTTTATTTTGGTTTGTTTTATTTTTATTTTTTTTATTTTTAATTTTTTTTATTTTATTTCTACACTTTACTACTAGCACTTTGCAAGAAATCTAATAACTTTTCGGCACTCTGCGCAAGCCAACTCAGTCTTTCAACAATTTGCAAGAACACAACTTATTTCTCTAGCTATTTCTAAATTTCAAGAATGCAAGTTTTTATAAGTTTTCACAAGTTTTTGCAAGGTTTCGCTTTATTTATTTTTTCGTTTCATATTTTTGTTTTTGTTTTTTTGTTTTATTTTTATTAATTTATTTTATTCTGGCACTTTGCAAAAATCTTTAACGATTTCTGAATTGCAAAATCACGAACTTTTACTTCAGAGAAATGGAATTTGGGCTTCGTTTATTTTTTTTATTTAGTTTGCTTACATTTTTGTTTTTTGTTTGGTTTCACTTATTTTTTAATTTTATTTTACTTTATTTATCCTTTACTTCTTTCAGAACTTTGCAAGAAAACGACTTGACTTTCCGGCATTTTACAAGAACACCAATTCTAACGTCTCTGGCAAGACACAAATATAAATAAATATAATCGAATATAAGCAAATATAAGCAAATATAAGCAAATATAAGCAAATATAATAGTTTATTTTTTTTCAGCTTTGTTTTTTTGTTATTTTTTCGGATTTGTTTTTTGTTTTTTGTTTGTTTTTTTTACTTATTTTTTTTAATTTTATTTAATTTAATTATTCCTTACTTCTTTCAGAACTTTACAAGAAAACAAATTGACTTTTCTAGCACTTTACAAGAACACTAACTAATTCTAACTTTTTCGGCACTTTGCAAGAAGTAGCAAATATAAGTAAATATGAGCAAATATAAGTGAATATGAGCGAATATTAGGAATATAATAGTTTATTTTTTTATAGCTAACTGTATGGTGAGCAAAAATAAGTGTTTAGGGTAGTTTTTTGTATATAGTAATAGAATTAGATGCAATGAAGTATGAAAGTAGTATAAATATTTGTAATAATATAAAAATAATACTATATAATAATGTAATATATAATAAAGTATGTAATATTAATAAAAAATGTATATTTAATAAATGTAAAATATAATGTATAATAATAAATAAATAAATATAATATTTTATATTAAATTGCAAAACTGTGCGAAATATTGTGAAAACCTATAAAAAAAGCATAATTATGTGAATATGTATATTATTTATTGATTTTTTAAAAAATTTTGAAAATTTGCAAAATATTGCGAAACAATGCGAAAATATCAAAATATTACCTCCTGCGTGCATTAGTTTATTAATCAGCATGAGTACGTGACCTCTGTAGAAGGGGCAATTTGCATTTTTTTATTTGCAATATATTTTGAAATATTTTGAAATAATAACCGTAATATTATCATAAAATAACGTAATATATTGTATAATCTACTGCATTGATCATAAGATTTTTGTAATATTACAGGCTGTAATATTTTACATAAGAATATGTATATATAATTCGCTGATGATTTTAATAGACATTTGTTTTTTTTTTAAATTTGAGCAAAGATATCTTGGCAACTAACTGACTAAATTCAATGAACTTTTTTTTGTTTGAATTCTATGAAAATATAGAATTCAAATAAAAAAAACTTCATTAAATTTAATCTGATAGTTGTCAAGATATCTTCGCTCAAAGTTTGAGAAAAAAAATCTGTCTATCAAAATAAAAGCTGTACCAAAGTTTTTTTTTAAAACTTTGAACAAAGATATCTTGACAACCATCTGACTAAATTCGATGAACATTTTTTTTTTAATTCTATAAATTTATAGAATTCAAATAAAAAAAGTTTATCAAATTTAGTCAGGTAGTTTTCAGGATATCTTTGTTCAAAGTTTTAAAAAAACTTTAGTGCAGCTTTTATTTTGATAGACGTTTTGATTTTTCTCTAACTTTGAGTGAAGATATCAAGACAATCACCTGATTAAATTCAATGAACTTTTTTTATTTGAATTATATGAATTCATAAAATTCAAACAAAAAAAATGTTTATTGAATTTAATCAAATCGTTGTCAAGATATCTTCACTCAAAGTTAGAGAAAAATCAAAACATCTATCAAAATAAAAGCTGCACCAAAGTTTTTTTAAAACTTTGAGCAAAGATATCTTGACAACTGTCCAATCAAATTTGATGATCTTTTTTTTATTTAAATTCTATAAATTTATAAAATTAAAATAAAAAATGTTTATCGAATTTAGTCAGGTGGTTGTCAAGATCTTTGCTCAAAGTTTTAAAAAAACTTAGGTGCAGCTTTTATTTTGATAGACGGTATGTTTTTCTCTAACTTTGAGCAAAGATATCTTGGCAACCATCTGACTAAATTCAATAAACTTTTTTTTGTTTGGATTCTGTGAATTCATAGAATCAAAATAAAAAAATTATTAAATTTAGTCTAATAGTTGTCGAGAAATCTTCATTAAAATTTTAAAATATTTATTTTTATGAATAGATCATACTAGGTTGGAAATGATCTTTGGTCACATAATAGTGAAATTTTTCTGCTACGACTAGCCTACCTTAAATAGTGTGACAAGTCAGTTAACTAATATATTAAAAATTTAAAAAGTTTGTTTTTAATATATTTGTTGTTTATATAGTATTATTTACTAATATTGTTTTATTTCTTTTTTTCTTTTTTTTTATTTTCTTTTTTTTCTCTTTTTTTTTTTTTTTTTTTTTTTTTTTTTTTTTTTTTTTTTTTTTTTTTTTTTTTTTTTTTTTTTTTTTTTTTTTTTTCTTATTTTCTTTTTTTTCTTTTTCTTTCTTTTACTTTTTTTTTCTCTTTCTTTTTTTCTCTCTCTCTTTTTCTTTTTTTTTATTTACTAATTACAATTATATTTTATAATTATTTTTTTTAAATGGGGCAATCCTACTTTTATTATATTGAATAGGAGTACATAACCCTAGGATTTTTAGACTACTGCTTACATTCCCTCTCTATTACAATAAAGACTCATCCGGTTAGAGGCATGCCATTTATCACATGATATTTTTTACTTAGTAGCCACCTCTATCCATATATGGTGTGATCACTTTATCTAATTCTGATTGATTAATATAATATATAGACATGATTACTACCTCTGATTATGTATCCATAGTAAAAATCATGTGATAAATGGCATGCCCCTTACTGAAGTACCTAAATGCAATCTGTTGCAGTCAAGAATAGTCTCAAATTTTGGTCTTCTAACGCATAGAACACTTCAAATTATCACTAACAAGCTCTTGCTAGCTTTGTCAAAATTGCTCTTTTTCTTTAAAATTTTTCCTTCTTCATAAAGGGCAAAATAAAAAAGGTAGAAAATACCAACGAGCTACTAAAAAAAACAAAAGCTGAAAAACAAAGAACTAATACAAAAAAGAAAAAACATAAGAAAAGAGGCCAATCCTAACGTGGGAGAAGAAAAAAATAAAGAAAATAAAGAAAAAAAATGAAACTAACAACTACTATATTTAAAAATTATATTACTACATAAGGAATCATCTTACCTAGATATTATATGTACATATTTAAAAGAACAAAAGAAAAAAAAAGACTACATCTAAAAGAACTTTCTAAAAGAAATTTTATGTGGATTACTCCAAAATATCTCACATGTTATTTATTTTTTATCTCAAAAGATCCGATTTCACTCATGTCTTGATTCCAACTTAGTAGGTGCATTTCCAATATGAAAAGCGAAACACTGCTGATCTTTTGAAAGGAGTATACTTAATTACCCACTTTTTGATAAAATTTCAAAAAGTCTAAAGGGGAGTACAACAATACTTGTAGCCAAATTTAAGGAAAGTAGCTTCAAGATAAAACTCATTTTTTTGTTGTTTTCTATTGTTTTTCCATAGGCACTTCATTGACAAAGAAAAATATATTTGTATCTCTACCAAAATTTCTCATACAAGGGCACTACCCTTTACTAGTTATCTTGTAAGATGACACTTTTAGTTTATATGCCAAATATACAAAGGAGTCCTTAAAGAAATAATTGATCTTTGTAAAAACTGCTCCTTGTATTATCCTACTATATATTAAGTATAGGCAACGCTCTAACAAAAAACTTTTTGTTTTTCTTCTATTAGAAATTTGGTCTAGGTGATCGTTGGAAAGAGTTCTTTTTCATTATATTTTATAATTATATTTTATTTATTATTATTAATTTTAATTAGAATTTAACTAATTTTAATATTTGATTAAAATTATAAAATTTAATTACTCTTTATTTTTATAGAATTTTTTATATAAATAAATTATTTTTTAAAGTTCAAAATTAGAATACAAAGTATATTAAGTTAGAAAGTAAATTATTTATATACAAAATTAGATACTAAAAACTTTTATTTAATAGACCAAAGCCAAGCCAGTCAATTTTTGTAAAAAAATTTGCAATATTGATAATTTTTTAAATTTTTTCTAAATTTTCTTAAAAATTTCTTTATTTTATTATACAAAATCCTGCAACCTGTTAGTAAATTGTAGAGTAGTTAAATTACCAGAAAACAAGTTAGCAATATTCTTTTAATTATTATTTAAAATTTAAAAAATTTGTTTTTTTATATATTTTTATATGTTTTATGTAATTTAGCGCATATGCATTGTAATGTATGCATCTGATAAACCAATCAAATCATAGGATCAGGGTGTAATATAAAATTAAGAAAAAATAGCGATCTTTTAAAAAATCGCCTGTGGCTCATAATTTTGCTTATGAAACCACTTTTCGTTTTCTAACAAAAAAAATTCTTTGCAAAATTTTACTATAAAATCCTCTTTTTCGCCTACACACTATTCTACCTCACCCAACACTAACTAACAAAAAATGTGTTATTTTGATTGGTTTGATTTCATATTACACCAAATCATATGAGGTGTACTACTGTGCATATACGCAAAAATATTAAATTCTTTTATATATTTGTTTTTATTTAGAAAATTACTAATTTACACTACAGGTGATTATCACCTATAGTCAATTTACCAATTAAAAATTCAGGATCAGGTGTAACATATAGATCAATTTTTGTGTAACAAAAACAAAAATTTTTTAAAAAATTGCTAAAATTGCTTCTAATCTAAATTTTGTCTATTAATTGATGATCCGCCAGTCATCAGGTGCATGATCATAGTGTAACGTGATGCAGATCACTATGTAAATTACTATATATGTGAATGCTACGATCGTCAAAGGAAAATATTTTTTTACTAAGTTAATCGATCTTGTCGACTAATTGAAAGTTGTAGAGCTCGTCGTTGCGGTTCTAATGGTAGTTAAATCATCCAAATCGGCCTGGTGGAAGCCAAGATATCTTTAAAAAATGCGTCAACGTTTATATAAAATTTCTATGTAAACAATCTATTGTTTATATAGAGATTTTATATAGTTGTTGACGCGTTTTTTAAAGATATCTTGGCTTCCACCAGGCCGATTTGGATGATTTAACTACTATTAGAACCACAACGACGAGCTCTACAACTTTCAATTAGTCGACAAGATTGATTAACTTAGTAAAAAAAACTATTTTTTCTTGGACGATCGTAGTATTCACATATATAATAATTTACATAGTGATCTGCATCATGTTACACTATGATCATGCACCTTATGACTGGCGGATCATCAATTAAACTACTTTTTTTTACAAAAAAAAATTTCTCGCTAAATTTTAATATATATAAAGCCCTACCCTAATCCCTAAACTTTACCCTTACCCTAATATTAAAGAGATTTAATTTTTATTTATTTTTTTTTTTTTAACTTTACAACCATGCTCTACTTTATTAGCAGTTTACGTAAAAAAATACATGAACTAAAAACTAACTATAATATAGGCTAATACCCGGCTTACTCCACTAGTGTCCAGGTACAGTTGTTGCACTGATGTTTGATAGTCTCGCAGCGACATACGATTTTTCTCATATATTTCTACGAGAGCATGTTCAGGTCCTCAGCTACCTTCAAAATGAAATTCTACATATAAAAAGAAGCTACTTTCGCATCCACCAACTTACTATATGCGAACCTCTTATTTGACTTAACATTGAGTTCTCGACTAACTCATTCACTATTCTCTACCTCCTGTTTCTTCTGTTTTTTCCGCTCTTTATCTTTTCTTTCAGCTTCCATGAGCTCCGGAACGCGTGGCTCCTTGTTTCGAACTTCAAAAACCTTACGTTTTCTTTTCAAAGATCTCTCTATACCGGCACCTTTTTCCCACTTGATGACTTCATTGCATCTCTTCTTCCAAATAACACGATAGAAACCCTCCTGTACTACATACAAAAATGCATCTATACAAGTTTTTGTGTCCTTTCTAGACAGTCCCTTCTTGTAAAATAACTCGATTTTCTCTCTTTTTACAAGACCACTTAAATAAACTTCTCTTTCCTTGAAACGAACTTCTTTACTATCACTTAACAGAATTTCACTTAATTCCCAAACACTTAACAGGAAACTTGCTTCATCCGAGAGTACTGCTCATGCAGCACTCAGTGCTGTGTTTTCTGTCTCCTGCCAAAAATTTTCTGCAAAACTACAACGAATTAAATGTTTCATGGTTTCCTTAGTCTCCTCCTTGCACAAAATGCAGTTTGATGACTTATACAACAAAGGTTTACAGGCATGCAACTCATTCAGTGTTGGGAGAAGTTGGAACATTCCTTTGATTCGTAGTATTAATTTGAAACTGCTTTCCATTCCTCTACATCTGACTCTTCCCAATTCCTTTAGCCTTGCCCATCTGTAGGCCCAGTCTAGCTTATCACTATTATGATTATATTCTGCTGCTAGACTTTTACTCGAAAGAAGGCATCTTCCCTCAACGGCTCTTCTCTTTAACCGCAAAATAAACTTACGCGGACAGGTGTCGATATGTTTTCCATTCCACCACAGAGATGCATTCCAACGTGTGGGATTGGTAGGTATCCACTTCCAGTCTTCTTCTAAATGCGCCGCTTCTTTTGCTAATCTGTCTGCAAGTTCGTTCCATACTATACCACTGTGAGCCTTGACTTTACAAAGCTCTAAGGAGAGATTTTTGACTTTGACTACCTCATAAATCTTGTCAAGAATTGACCTGTTTTTCAATTTAAGGCTCTTCTTGAAACTTCGTGACCTGAACACATTCTCAATACTACTAATCGCTGCTAAACTATCTGTCTTAACTACAACTACAGAATCTAATTTTACTACTAACAGCGCACAAAGAATTGCAACCAATTCAGATCTCGTCGATGAAGGCCAATCGGCCACCCTGATTTTCCCTAACAAATTTACCGTCTCCTCCTCTTTATCTACTTGTACCCAAGCAGAACCCATTCTATCTTCAATACCTTTCTCCTCATTATACCAAGAACCATCAGTATAAAAGAAATAATCTGATCTTTCCTCCTGTATATTTTTTCCAACCATACCTAATAGTAAATTCGTAATTTTACTACTTAACCCTTGTTTTTTAATTATTTCAAATTCTATTCTGTTAACTTCTACAACCATAGCTAATCTTTCTGTACTATTTTGATCTTTAGGTGCATTTTTATAAGCCGTATGCCTATAATAGCTCAAAGGAAATAACATTAACCAGTCGTTCTCTTTTCTGACTATGCCATCTATTCTGCTAATACACTCTTTCATTTCTATTGAGAATTGGCAATCATTCTTTTTTCCACCTTTATTTAAAGCAAGCCTTTACACCTCTTTATTCTAACCGCACCTTTCACTTTTTGGGTTTCGACCCAATGCTCTACTATGGCTTTGCGTGTGAACTTTTTGCTAATGCGTCCCAGAACGTGTATAGTTGAATTTTTCTTTCTTACTACTACCCAATCCTTGCACCTTTTATCATTATGAACTTTTTTCCTTATTGGTGACAAAAGCTTGCTACTTTCACCTTCTAGTTGGTATTCTCTTTTAAGCTCCCTTGAGGACTTGTTTATCATAACCCTTTCTTTGATCCTGCTGAACCAATCAGGTGTCTTTCCCTTATACCTCTGACTTGCTGCCATGACATCAAACTTGTGCCTGTCGGGTCTATTAACTGGTTCAGTGATACCAACTCCAAACTAACCCTTGTGTTCATCGAGTTCTTTATCGCTCTTTTATCCAGAAAACTTACAATCGCAACCTCTTTGCTATATACCTCGTTCTGAATACTTTGGGTTTCGAACTTTAAGTTGATTAATTTGCATTTTTCAATCACATTGCATGAAAGATTTCCCTTCTAGAGAGTAGCATGCCACGCATCAAAAGGCACACTACGTACATCCTGCAAAATACCCGCCTTGATTGCACCTTGTTTTAATCTTAGCTCTGCCAGGCTTTCTAAACCTTCATTACTGTTTAGCCTTTTTAAGAGACTCGTCGCCTGCTTAGCCAACAAAGAGCTTGCCAAGGGTTTGAAGCCCAGAATACCTCTGTGAAATATTATATCATTTGGTGCGGTTTGTGCTATGCCTAACTTTTTTTTACATAGGCGGATTATTGGCT
>QKWP01000315.1:0-25804 GCA_003550325.1 Gigaspora rosea
CGCTTTAAAAAAAAAAAAAAAAAAAATCTTTTATTGGGTAATTTATATAAGTAATTACATATATAAAAACTTAAATTGTACAAAGACAATACATATAAATTACATGCAAAAATAGAAGCTCAGACTAATTTATCTGCGACCTAAACCTACTAGAGTGGTCAAGACTCACCTAGATTTGGATAGTTAAAATACTATTTGTAGGTGTACTGTATTTGATCCACATTATGGACCAAATGCTAACTTTTCGAAGGGCTTGGCCTATCGGTGGGCAGTTGTTAGAGTCAGAGTGTAATTGGTCAGGGAGGCCGCAAAGGCAGCTGAATGTGTAGGTTCTGTGCTGGTGTGTCTATGACTTTCTTTCTCTATACAAACAATACAAAATATTAGATAATTATATTCCCAGCTAGTAAGCTATTAATTATTTTAAATAAAATAAACAATCAAATACTATAACAAAACTAGACAAAAACTAAACAAAACTATACAAAAACTAAACAAAACTATACAAAAACTAAATAAACCTAAACAAAAACTAAATAAACCTAAACAAAAATAAATAAAATAACAAAAACAAATAATTAATACAACTAATTTTGTGTTTTAAGTAGAAAATAATCCTAATCTTATTCTAAATTGATTTATGCAAAAAAAATTAAAATTGTCAATTTGGGCCCTTTTCTCAGCACATAGCCCATATTCATATATAACCACACTGTTATACTGGTCAAATGGTCTGGTTACGCAAGCCAAATCGACCGATCAGGTCAATCAGACTAATTTTACCAGAATCAAATTGGTCTGATTAGTCTGATCGAACAATTGAATCATATTTGACCAGACTAGCTTGGCCAGAAACTCTTCGACCAACGACCAGCAAATTTATGGTCGACCACTAATTTGACCAACATAAATTACTACGATTATAATGAATTCTTCATAGACTACTAAATTATTCACATATCTATATTTTTGTCAATATTAATCTATATTAGCAAGAATTTTTATTCAATACAAAAAGAATTGTATGTACATTTATATAAATAACTGAAACAATCAATTGAATATATCCTAAATTGTTAATCTGGACATTCTCTTGCAATATGACCCGGCTAAATAAGAAAAAGATTTAAGGTACATTAAATATTATGAATATCACGTCTTCAGTTCTAAAAGTAGTAATATTTACCTTCCCGCATCTAAAGCATCCAGCTGGTTTTTTATCTTTTGAATTGACATCACTTCTTTGATATGTATAACTTTTCGCTTTACGATATTGATCGAAAATATCTTCCTCATCGCCTTGGTTATGTCCTACACCCAAATATTTTTGCTCGCCAAGTCTAATTTCACCACCTTTAATTGGTTCCGTAATACCTGGAGTTGTTAAACCTAGCCCTGTTCCTGCACCTTCCCAACCTATAAACATATTTGAATTAATGAATTCAATCAACTTTAAATTGGTATACAATAATATTTTTATCGATAATTTACCTAGTTTTTTAAGCATTTGGAATCCGACATTGTGATCAGATATCATTTTATCTGGCCTCGCGCCTTCGTTAACATAGCCTATACCTCCTCCGTTGTATGTAGGCGTTCTCGATCTTGATTTAGAATACGATCTACTTTGATATCTTTTGCGAGACGTTGAGCCAAATTCGCTTGACTTTTGTCTATCTCGATCGCGACTATAACTTCTACTTCTGCTTCGTTCATAGGATCTTGATCTTGACCTAGATGTAGATCTGGATCGAGAGCTAGATATCGATCTCGATCTAGACCTAGTTCTTCCTCGTATTGAAGATCGTGACCTAGACTTTCTTCCTGTTTTTGATCTTGAACCGGTCATGACTTTTGATTTAGAACTAGTTTTAATTCTTGTCACTGATTTTGACCTGGTTCTAGATCTGGATCTGGAACGCGAATATGAGCGTGATCTCAAAGGGCTCCTAGATCGTGATCTCGAATGTGTTCTTGTTCTTAGTGTTCCCGACTTTGCTCTCCTCCAATCATGTCTCGTTCTACTATGACTCTTATACCGACGTCTAGAGCTTGATCTTGAGCGAGTATGACTTCTACTGTTGCGTCTGTGACGCTTACGACCTCTTGAACGACTACGGCTACTACCTGACGAATCAGAATAACTATAACGTCTTCTTCTACCTCTTGAATAAGACTTTGATGAAGACCATGAACGTGATCTAGATCTTGAATAGCTTCTATCTCTTGACCAACGACGTCCACGATCATCTCTTTTGCGCCGATAGGATGGACGATGATAATATCTTCCAGCTGCTGCTCTTGCTGCAGCTGCAGCGCGGCGAATCTGTAAATCTTTGTAATAATCATCTAAAAATCCATTCTCCCAACCATCTTTATCAAGATTATTCTTATCATTATTATTACTATTATTATTATTGTTGTTGGTGTTGGTGTTGTTGTTGTTGTTGTTGTTGTTGTTGCTGTTGCTGTTGTCGTTGTTGTTGTTGTTGTTGTCATTATTATTGTTTTCTGGAGTTGCATTCTCATCATCCTCTTCAATCGTTAATTCTATCAACTTCATTCCTTCATAAAATTTATCAACTGCGTCAAGTAATTCTGGTGTTGGTGGAAGTCGATGTGGCGGAAGTCTAATAGAAGAAGCATGAATTGGTGTATATGGTGGATCCTCAGGCTAAAAGAGCTGATAATAAGTAAAGCATTAAGAAAGCATAAAACACTTAATCAAATAACAATATATTCTAATTACATACCAAAACTGCCGGTACCATTAATCCTGCTGGTAGTTCATAATATTTTTTTTCCGGTACAGCAGGTATTGGAGGTGTAACAGAAACGTTAGGCCTTGGCGCTATTCCTTGCATAGTCATATCAGGCGGTGAAGGACCGGAAGGAAATTGGCTAGGGATACCTGGTGGTGCAGGTTCAGAGTTGGGTCTTAAATGACCATGAGCGATCGGTGGTGACAAATGAGTACTTGGTGAAATAATAGACTGTGCTGGTGAATGAGCCCCAGGAAATATATTCGGTGGAGGCGGTGCACCCTGATTATAAAAAGGTGAAACATTCTGAGGATTTTGATAACGAATATGCCCAAAAGCGGGATGTCCTGGAGGTGCTATCCCGGGAAATGTGACCGATGGTGGACCGCCAGGAGGCGGAGGAGGAACCATAACACCAGATTTCAAGGCATTAATTTTAGCATCATCAAAATAATGTTTATCACCCCATATAGATATAATCTAATTGTGAAGATAATTAGCTCTGTTAACATATTTTTGGTAGTAAGTAGTCTAAGCATTTATTATAAATTAAAAAGATAACATTACTTTAAGAACTTTTTCTTGTTGTTTTTCATTAGCATCTATGAAATGGAAAGCAGAACGAAGTAATGCAAGTAAATTTGGATGTAATGCTTCTTTTATCCAAGGTTCTTGACGGCGCTCACTGTAATAATAATAAGAGTATACATAATTTTTATATTAATTCTATTATTTTATTTATTTTAATTATTTTTACGGATTAAATATAGTGTAGGTGACACCTTAATAAATAATCAATTGATTTAAAGTAGGTGTCACCTATACTATATTTAATCCAAAATTTTTACTTTTTATTTTTTTATTTTTTACCTATGAAATAATACATCATTGACCAAATATATCAAGTGTAATTTATCCTCAAAAACCGTCCGAGATCTTGAAAGAGCAATTAAAAATCTTAATAAAACTTCATAATGAGTTGGTGAGGAACAATGGTTAAATATCCAAGTTTTGCCTCGCTATACATCATTTTAATAGATAATATTAATGGGAAATATAATACGCATTTTACAAAATAAAAAATCAAAAATATATATATAGTACCTGAATATTTGATTGTGAGCAATCATGCATGAGCATCCCTAGTGTTACTTGAAAATCATCAATTTCTTGTGGTCCTGCTGTCAATCTTAATGCCATTGCAAGATTGTCAAATGCTAAAGATAGATCATCTAACGAGGGTGCCTGTGTTGGCGGAGGTAAAGAGGGTCTTTGATACGAAGGCAAATATTGATTGGAGGGAACCGGTGGTGGCCCCTGAAAAGTCGAGTATGGTGGCTGTGGTGGAGGAAAATGACCTGCTTGCGAAAAACAATTCAGGTTTAAGGGATTGTATTCGAAAAGTTGGAAGTATAACAAGGTTAAAGCTTGAAAGTTCACATCTTGAAAGTACTCTTGTCATGAATTTGTTTTAAATTCCAGTTTAAAAGAAATTACGAAAATTTATTTTAAGACAAAAGGAAAATTTTAAAAGAAAAAGGGAGAATAAAGAAAGAAAAGAAGGAAAAGTTGCCTTGAAGAGAAAGTTCACACTTTTACAGAGTAACTATTACAAACTTTTGCATCAAAAGTATAAATTTTTCGAACGAGCATACCTGGTGATAACCATTGGGACATGTTTGAATGATGTGAGGTGAGAAGTAAGTAGAAGTTCCTTATATACCACAGATTCGGCAAATAACGGAATGGGAAACTCATCATTGCCTTATTCGTGTGACATATTATCCTCTCCAGAAAGCGTGCATACGAAATCTGAAGCCACGCTTAACTCTATTTTTCGTTTTTGTAGTATAAAACCATATTTTTACCACTTTGCGACTACAACTGACCCTTTTTTTTTCCAACAACCTCACCAATCCTTCAATTCAATTGCCGTAACTTCTGTAAATCAGTCCAGTTTTACGGCTTAATAGACCTTCCCATTCATTCCAGAAATTGGCTCCGTAACAACATAATGTCGAACTTTGCTTACGATTACATTATAAAGGTTTGTACTCTTGAATTCATCATCGTGTATAGAACCTGTACTCGATTTCCTGTTATTTAATTTATTTACTGTTCATCTTTTTACTTTCTTACAACTTATTGCCAATATTTAAAAAAAAGTATATCATCATTGGAGACACAGGTACATTAAGACGTTTCAATTTAGATCAGTCTTATTTACGCCTTTAAATCAAAATATTATATATTCATATATATACATTATTTTGCTTAGGTGTCGGAAAGGTAGGATAGGCTAAATTCTTATAAAATAGGAAGCGAAAGTTCTTAGTCATATTATCAGGCCGTTTTTTTGACGGATCAAAAACACAAGAGTCCACAATCAAGATTCAGCATAAGAATTTTACGATGATCAACGGTTAGGCAGTTATGAACTAATATTTTAATTGTGGCTTAGTCATGCCTACTTTTACAATTCACGGATAAACGGTTCCAACCAGCTCATGACTTGACGATTGGGTAAATTTTATTAAAAAAAAAAAAGTATTCTTGAAATTTGTATTGCTCGCAAAATATTATTATATTAAATTCGTATTTAACATTTGTAGGGTAGAATTTGGGGCACGTTTTGTTGAAGTAAGACTTTTGCAAATAATATATTAAATTATTATACAACTATAATCAATATCATGATAATGTATCATGATATTTATAGGTCGAAGGAAAGAAAATTAAACTCCAAATTTGGGATACGGTAAAACTACCTTGGCCTTAATGATAAACACAGAATTCTCTGATAATAATCATATATTATATCTAGGCTGGCCAAGAGTCTTTTAGGAGTATAACGAGAAGTTACTATCGAGGTGCAGCCGGAGCTTTATTAGGTATTTATAATTAACTAAGTACCTCATTATTCATATTTCAAAATTTTAACTCGAAAAAATTCTATAGTTTATGATATAACTAGGTATAAGATGAGATCGCCCAGAGTTGTGAATGTATTTTGTGGTGAATAATTCCTATTCATCATATTTCACATTTTATTTTTCAAGGCGTGAAACTTTCGAACATCTTCTCATTTGGCTTGAAGATGCTCGGCAACATTCAAATTCTGATACGACTATAATGCTTATTGGAAACAAAAGTGACCTTGAATCTAAACGTGTTGTCTCTTACGCAGAGGGCGAAGCGTTTGCGCGGCAACACGGTTTATTTTTCATGGAAACTTCAGCAAAGACTGCAGAAAATGTTGAAGATGTAAGACAATACAAATATTACAAATATGATTGATATATTCTTTTTTATTCATGTTGATTATCTATTGAATATAATTTATTATTTATTAGGCATACGTCGACACTGCCAAGGATATATACGAAAAGATCAAGCAAGGCGTCTTCGATGTCACAAATGAGGTTTGTTAAGCAATATTTATATATTTTTTTTAATGTTATTGAATAATTGTTCACATTAGATATTCGTTCATATAGGGAACAGGTATCAAAGTTGGGAGTCATTTACAGTCAGGAGGAGGCTCGCTGCCAATCAATGTAAATGGTGGTAATAATAATTGTTGTTGACCAACTATTCTATATGGTCCGTTTATCCTTCGTCCTCTCAAAAGCAAATCCTTCGTAAATACATGTACATCATAATGTACGATAACTTTCTTTATAATTTCATTATTTTAAATGCTAGACGTTTTCGTACCTTTATTGGTATTAGGCAATCATTATTTTCAATCTTTTTTTCTCACATTCAATATAATTTTTGAAATTTTATTAATTTCATTTTATGTCATTCATTTGTATTTTTATAAAAAAATCAAAAAAAAAAGAAAAAAGAAAAAAAAAGAAAAAAAAAAAGAGAAAAAGATTATATATATATATATATATATATTTATTTGGTTTATTTGTTTATCATTAATAGCATCTGGGAGAATTTATAATAATAATCCGAATGTTGTAAATCTTGAATGATATGCATTTAAACTTTTGGTAAATAAATTACGGGTTTCCCCTATCACTAAAAAAATACTGACATTGGATTTTTAAGGGCATTGGATTTATTTACATCCCTTTATTTTTCTGAAATTTCTACATATCCTATAAACGCTGTATAACTACAAATAACTACAGTACAAATAAATAGCACGTACTATACATATGAATGCTGCAAAAGAAAACCTGTCATCGGGCTTTCAATCATATTTCGTACCGGACACAATCATTAACTGATTTTTTTGTCCGGCACAAAATATAATTGAAAGCCCGATGACAGGTTTTCTTTAATCAAATAAATATGATATAGTTCGAACATATCCGTTAAATCAAGCTTCATAGTGTAT
This sequence comes from Gigaspora rosea, assembly GCA_003550325.1. Lineage (NCBI taxonomy): Eukaryota > Fungi > Glomeromycota > Glomeromycetes > Diversisporales > Gigasporaceae > Gigaspora > Gigaspora rosea. The sequence continues at coordinate 7,117 of QKWP01000315.1, forward strand.
ACCTATTTCTGAGCAGCCAACATAGCCGCCAGTGCTTCAAATTTTTAGGAAAAAGATATATACGTCAGTAACAAAAAAAAAAAAAAAAAAAAAANAAAAAAAAAAAAAAAAAAAAAAAAAAAAAAAGGGGGGAAAAGGAAAATTGACATTTAAAAAAAAAAGATAATTACCAGCACCAACACCTGATCCATCACGAGCCAAACTAATTTTAATTTTATCAGCGTTTGCTCCAAACAATTCTTGTAAAGCTTTTTTAATACGCGCACTAAAATGAGGATAAAATTCAAATAAGGAACCATCAATTCCAACACTACTTCCACATTCCACCTTGTCACAATGAATGAGAATAGCAGCCAACGATGCAGATGATAATCTTGCAGCACGTAAACCAACCATCTGACAAGCTCTTTTAACAATTTGACGATCAATAAGCGTAGTGGAAGGAATGTTTAATAACTCTTCTAATATTTTTTTTGTATCATCCAAAGTTTGAGTTTCATCAGCTTCAATAGTAGACAAGTACTCTGTCTCGAAAGAGTAATGCCTATTAAGATCTTTTGAGGAGTATCCATCGAAAAGTAACATACGATCAATAAGATGTAATAAGATATTTCTCGTTATCTCTCCAAGATACATTCCAGATATCATTTTTTCAAATATTTGATAATGTGGATTATTCGATTCACGGTCCAATTTGTTATCAAACATCGTGAGTGGAAGAACTTTTTTCTGAATAAAAAAAATATATATATATATAAATTTAAATTTTAATATGATGAAAATGTAATTATATAACTTTTTTTTTTAAATTGGAAATGATAAAAATGATAATTATATTAATTATATTACCTCACTATCAAAAGCACCCCATTCTATGTTAACAATCATTTTTTTTTGGGAATCATCCGAAAAATTTATTTTTTTAATTTTAGGAATATCCTCAAAGTATGCACCATTAGTACCAGTACCATAAATAATTCCAATAAGAGTATTAGGGTCTTTATAAGAATGAGATAAAAGGGTACCTACAGTGTCATTAACTAAAGCTGTAACTATAACAGGAACATTTTTACGTTTCATTGCTTCTTGAAGCATAAAAACCACATCCTTATTTTCAGCATCTGGACATGTAAATCCTTTTGTCCATTTTATTAAAGTTCCTTTATTGATGGCAGTTTGTTCAACAGGAAATGAAAAAGTGAAACCCAATTTAAGTTTTCGATCATGAACACCTGGTTGTACTGTTACAAATTCAGTATATTCAGATAAGAATTTATCAACACAATCAGCTATAAAATCAAATAATTGATGTGAAGGACCAGCTTTCAAGTTTTCAGTGACTTTATGTTTTTGTTGTTTTATTTTTATAGCACCCTTTCCTTCAAAACTAATTTCACAAATACGAAGATTTGTTCCTCCAAGATCTAAAGCGAGAAAAGTACCAACTTCATTACCAGTTGGGATACCAGTCACTATTGTTAATTTTGAATTAATTAATATTGTATTAATTGTTTTTAAAATAAATTCATCAAATTTTTTATAATTTTTTTTAATCAGAAAATATACCAAAACTAGGAATCATCGGCACAGTCATTCCATTTTTTGAGAGCCCCTTATCCATTTCATTACAAAAATGCTTTATAATTTCTGAAAGTTTTTCAACAGTTAAATCAAATTCTTTAGCTATTCCATCGATAGCGGATAATTGAGCATCTGAAGCACCATCGATGGGATCAATTTTATCTCTAATTATTGAGCTTAGTATTGGAGGCATTTTTTTTGAAACAAGATTTTTTTTAAGATAAATTTCGTACGTATCCAGTTTTTTTTATCCACAATACAGATCTGAGATGAAAAATTTTCGGCTGGCGTAAGAAATTATTTTTGTGCATATGCAAAATGATCATATACTTTATTGGAAAAGTCTGATATAGTACATCATCTCTTACGTAGTATTTATTTTGCGCCTGTAACACAAACCAAAAAAAGGAATTATAACGAAAAGCTTATTCAAGGTTAGTAGTTAGGATAAGTGGCAGTATCTAAAAGCAATTTTTATACGTATGCAAATTGCATATCCAATACGTAGATCCCAAATTTAAATATGGGTCATTCTCTACTGTTATAAGGCTTTGATCAAACTGATTATTTATTGGATCATATTCTTCATACGGTAGTATTTAAATTTGCCGAAGCCATATATAACGGTAGAGACTGACCAAATCAATACAGTATTTTTTTGAATAAGTCGATTTATTCCATATATGGTTTGTAGCAGATTCGCAAATAAGCTTACGCATCGTTTTTCTTTCCGATCATCGCAATTGAATGAACTTACCTAATTTGTAATAAAAAATGTGGCGCAATAATAATCAAAAATGAATTTATAAATAGCAAATCATAAAAGCCTCATTCCGGGATATCGATATTTAAATTGCCAATTTTTTTTGGCCCGATCTCATTCGTTTCAACTAAACGATGTCACAACGCGATAAACCATCCTCGAGTGCTTCTCTTAATGAAATTGTACCTCCACCATTTCACAACTCCAATACGATTACAAAATTTCATCCAATTTCTCATACATTGATAACGATTACACATCTTATCTTATCAACACTTTGTCTTTTATATATTCCTTCAACAAAACTTTTGGATGATCCTGTAAGATGTTTGAATGTCACAACTATGACCTTATTTTTCGTGCAATTTTTAATTGAATCATCGAGATGGTTATTATATTTACAAGGAGATGGGATTGAAACAAATAAATCTATAAAAGCTATGCTTAAGAATTTAATAGAACATAAAGGCGAGGTATGTGTATCAGATGATACAATATGTATAGTATATTTTGTTGTTAATAGATAGTTTTGTGTTTATACTATACGAAAGATAAGAATTACTAATAAATTATCTCGAAAATAATAGAATTTCGCTCATGCGTTATGGATAACTTTATTTGGAGCATTTATGTTTCATTTAATAGCTATTGTTTTTGGTGCACCCGCAATTGAGTAATTAGATAATTAAATATATTAAATATATATATATATATTGCAACATTGTTTAATTATTTTCACATTTTTAATGTTTTCTTTAAACTGTTAGTGACGTTCTACATACTATGTTATTTGCACTCTATATATCACTTTTGGCAATCTATCCTCCTGCTTGTGCTTTTAAAAATCATGGACCTATTTGGGCACGAGTATTTTCTGATGGAAGGTATAATTATTTTTTATTTTTTTTTGAAAGAATTGTTTTATCATTATTCATTAATATGTTAATATGTTGTAATTTTAATAAAAAGTCCAGAAAGTATTCCTGAAAAGTTAATTTATTATACTACAGTAGCTACAGTAGTTGGTGCTTGGTTAGGTGCTATTGTTATTCCTCTAGACTGGGATAGACCTTGGCAGGTTAGTTTTATTAATATTCTTTTATAATAAAAAATTCAAAATTCAATTATATTCTTTATGTTTTTAGGTGTGGCCCATTCCTTGTGTTATTGGAGGATTTATTGGACATATAGTTGGAAGTATTATATCATTGTTTGTGTGTTATTTTAGTGGTGAAGGTGATAATATACAAAAAAAACGGGAATAATTTTTTTAATTTGTCTTGAATTAAATATTTTTATTTGATTCTTTATTATTAATAAATATATTACATATTACATATTGTATATATATTTATTTGTATTTATATTCAAATATTTTTACAAAATAAAGGTTATCTGCAGTATTATAGAAATAAATTTAATAATTGCATTTTTTTAACTTTAAATATCTATATGGTATATTTACAAAAACGATGGGATTGAAATATAATAGGCTATACAAAAAAGTTAGAAACCAGGGTAATTGAATAATCATGTGCTACTGAATAAATAGATGTTTAGTCGAATCGATAATGTTTTGTCGACTACAAACATTAGTCTAGACTCCTGACATGTAATATTCGTAAGAGTATTGTACATGTGGGGGGTGTCAGTAGAAACCAAGCAAATCATTTTTAGTAAATTTTTTTTAAACTTTAAAATATCTTAACAACGTTTAAACCAATCATGATAAAAATTTTTTTTATTTTAATTCTATAACTATACATATCTGACATGAAATTAAAATTTGGTTTAATTTTGCTTGGTTTCTACTGACACCCTCCATGTGTTTAATACAGCATGTGTTTAATAAGCTACGTTACTGATAAAACACCTAAAAAAATTTCAGATCATACGATTATATTTTGATGTAAATCGCATGACCTGAAATTTTTTTTAGGTGGCCTGATTCAATCTTTCAATCTCATTAATAATAGACTGACCTAAATTGACTCAGTCAGTCAGCGCCAATGAGAAGAAATAGTGAAGAAATTAAGAGTAAATAGATTATCTCTCACTCTACTCGGGCTGTTTGAAATTGATTCTTTTTTTAATATTATCCCTCTTCCGTCTACTGAACTCAAAAGCAAAGATAAATCGCGTGACCATTGACCAAGCAAGAAAAGTAAAAACGTGAAAAGCAGTTTAAACCTGCTTTGGGTATTAATGAAAAATATTAAAAAACACTTAACTTTAACCTAACCTTAAAAATTAGTAAAACATTAATTTATATAAATTATCTCCGCTTTAGAGCATTTCTTCAATATAAATATATTATTTTCATAGTTTTTGTTGGTCGAATCTGCTCACAAAAATCATTATAAACGGTCGCGCAATCGGGCAAAAATTAGGCTGAATAGCATATTTAACTGTTTAAGTACGCGCATATTTTAATTAATTAATTAAAATCTTTACATTTATACTCCTCAATTGTATTGTGCGATAGTAAATATTAATAAACTAGGTTAGTTTATTTAGATTAAATGAGTTCTGGATATTTTGTTTAAATAACAATACTGTACGATCTTTATATTACAGCTATAATAAAGTAGCGTAAGATAGATTAAAAAATTCTAGAAATAATTTTTTTTTAATAAAGCTGAATTATCAAATTAGGTAACCAAATTAAAATGAGAGGTGAATATGTAGTTATTTTGTTACTTATGAATTACATCACACAATTAGAATTGTTGGCGCAAGCAAAATTTTAATGCATGTCATGGCACACCATTAAACTACTACCGGTATACAGTATATAAATTAATGACATAAAACAAAAAATTTGGCTTGCGCCAACGACCCTAGTCACAATGACATATGTAAGCATAACCCAATTCGTCCAATCAAATAAAAAAATGTCGATTTCTTACGGTTACGGAATATTACCACTGTAATACCTGATACTATAGATGCAGGCTTATGACATCACTAAATAAGTCTACATAAGTAATACACTATATACAACTATGTAGATTTATGATCGGCTCCACTCAGCATTTGCAATAATATGCAAACGGGCAATTTATACGTACATTAACCCAATGTTGTTTAGTGATCTTGAATAATCCTAGAATATCAAATTTTATTAAATATATATTAAGTAACACAGGTGTACGTCAGTGCATAATCACGTGACACAGAGTCAATCAAATTATAAAAATTTGACGAAGGAAAATAAGAAAATAAAAGTGAAAAATGTAAAAAAAACGGCAGTCTGAACCTACCTTGTGTATTAATAAAAAAATGTCGAGAAGGCAATCTTACTTATCTGTTATGTAAAAACACTTTCTAACCTTATTCTAACTATAATCTAAAGTGATTAAAGTTAATTAATGGTAGTCTGCTCCGCTTTAGACACCCCTTGAATACATATATTCATCCAAGGGGTTATATCCAGAAAATCATTTTATTTTTCCGATTTATATAATTCAACAATAAAAAAACGTTCCTACGTACTGTACGTACTGTACTGTACGTACTCATTTTCGAAATGCGCCACTTATTTGTTAATAATTTTTGAAAAACCCCCCTAATACAAATACGTATTATTTATTACCTTGAGATAAAATCAGATGACAAGTATTGATTGTAGTATTTGCACATCATTCAACTTTTTTTTTCCAACTTAAGATTGTTTATTTATCGTACATGATCATTGGGTTTTCTTAATAAATATCGAGGTGAAATCCAAAGCAAGGTAAGTAAACACGAAACTGTATTGCTGTATTGTTTATTGATATCAGATAGTCGATCTTATTAAATAGAAAATCCAAATTATCTAAATTAGCAGCCATTTTTTCAAAAAGAGTAATCGTACTGCTGATTCTGTCTCCTGCATTATAAAAGGAGTTCAATCCTACCTCAACTAAAAACAAAAAAGCTTTAACTGTCTACCTGCTATCTGTCATAATGAGCGAAGAAACCCCTTCATCCATCGCTTTTGAAGTTGACGTTAAAAAAAATCCTGATGCTTCCCCACCTAAACACATTTTAGAGAAGTTAAATACAGAAAAAGAGTTATCTAAAGAAGAACTCGACGCAAAACTCGAGGCTGCGGAAGAAAGAAGGAAACAATTAGACGCCGAAAAAGCCCAGAAGGCTGCAAATGAAGTTGCTCACGCAAAAAAAGTCGCTGAAGAACACCGTCGTCTTTCTGAAGAACAGAATAAGGAGGGTTTGGCCAAATTACAGGAAAAGCTTTCTCAGGCTGAATCTCGACGTCAAGAACAACTAAACAAGAATGAAAACTAGGGTGGTTACGGTTCAAACCTTTTTTTTTTTTTTTTTTAGATTACGGCATTTTATTTAGTTTGGGTTTAGAAATAAGCATATCTATTTAATATGGGACTATGACAAATACCCAAATACATATCCCATTTCAATAAATTCAAAAATTATTTTCATTAATAAAATATATGTGCATTTAATGTACTTTAAATACAGTATTCAAAAAAATTTGACTTTTAATCTGGTTCAAAGATTGATAACCCCTTAAAGATCGAATTTAATTTAGGACCAGCGGAATGTAAAAAAACTGTATGGTTTAATGGCAGGTGAAGTGGTATGTTCAACTTGTATCTGATTAGATTATTCACAATTCTCATGATTTCATTTTTATAATGTATGCATGGGTTTAAATGGTGAAATAAAAAAAAAAAAAATTTGCAATTGGACACTGTTGTGATCAAAGAAAAATAATTCTACAATTTCATAATAATATGTTAAATTTTCCTCGTCTGGTTATCAATTTAATTAACAATTCATGAAAAAAGGAGAATTTAGGTTGCCGTCAATAGAAATCAAGCAGATTGACATTTCGAATGCCTTAACTTTCATCGCTCGTATCCTTATGAATTTCGAAGCAATTCTCATGATTTAATAGTCAAAAAAAAGCTCAAGATTTAAGCTTTCTTTTAACTATTAAAGCATGAAAATAGCTTCGAAATTCATAGAGATATGGGTGGTAAAGGTTAAAGCATTAATTTTTTTCGAAAATGTCAATCTGCTTAATTTCTATTGACGGTAGCCCATTTATATTTAGAGCTTCGTATTCGTATTCAGCGAATATTTGAATAAAATAGTTACCTGACGAATAATTCGAATAAACAAATCTTATAAGACACGTCCTATGTGATCAAGAATGATTTCTGTATAACTTATTCGGTCACCTCCTAATACAATATACAAAATTCACTCACTTCTTACAAGGTGGTGGTCGAATAAGTTATACGTAAAATCATTCAGTGCTTACGTCAGACATGTTGGATATCAAAGTTATCAGTCGAGTCTTTAGTAGATGAATAATCAGTTATCATCTACGACACGACTGATTGTCCGGAGCGAAGCGAAGGACTTATATTTCTATGCGCTTTGATGACCGAATTTACGATTTTGATGCATTCATAATAGAAATATCAAAACCGTAGTTTTGGAATTTTCCGCTGTAACGCCCCTGAAAAATGTGATCTGCAACATGCGTATTACCAGATTTTTCAGGCCTTACCGAACGCTTGCGTCATTAGCTTCGGACTTATACCGGTTTCCGGTTCCTAGTACTTATTCGGATCATTTGAATAGATTTTTGCCGATCTAAATTAATCGAATATTATTCGAAATAAGGAATCCGTAACGGTAAGCTTTATTAATATAGAAATCAACATTCCTTACTAGTAAGTTAATTTTTTTTTATTAAGATAGCATCTTATGGACCATAATGAAAGTTGTAGAGCTAATTTTATAGTAGGAGCGGTAAAATTAGGTCATATTGGCGCGTACTTTCTATTTTTTTTTTTTTTTTTTTTAAAAAAAAAAAATATAGTCAAACTTCAATATAAACACCAACCTGGTGATTATAAAAAGTTGTAACTATATAAAGGTCAAATTTTATAGCTTATCTGTCACTGTTTGCTACATCTATACTTATAGATGTGTGAAATTTATTTTAATTTTTTTTTAATTTCAGTAATAATTTCAACAAAAATTTCAACATTTCTAATATTTTTATAAATTAATTATAATACAACTATTGTATTTGATTTAGTTTAGTTTTAATTAATATTTGAAATAATTTAAATTAATTTTTAATATTAAAAAATTAATTTCACCAATTTTACCAATTTTATATCAAATAATTTCTACAATTTTACCAAAAATTTTTCATCATTGAGAGTAATTTTACTACCATCTATATCCATATTTATCAAGCTTTATAGTTGTGACAAATAAGCAATTTAAGTTATTTTACTAGTTAGAGCTAAAAAAATAATATAATTATTATATATTAAGGCTGTGAGAGTGACTATAATAAGGTTTGACTAGGAATAGTTAGGTTGGTTTAGGTTTGGTTTTTGGTTTAGAACCTTTAAGTTCAATTTCAAAAATCTAAGAACCTGGTTTTTAAAACCTGGTTCCAAACCTGGTTCCAAAACCTGGTTCCTGAATCTGGTTCTTAAACCTGGTTCTTTTAAAATATTATTATTTATCAGCAAATTTATAAAGCATAATCTTACATAAGGTCTTACGAACCATAATATAAACAAAATATTTCGTAATATATTTTTTTTCAAAATATTTTAGAACTAGAAAACCAAGCTGGATCAGTAGATTTGTAACCTGAATTGCACATTAGACTAATTTTTCAAAATAGTTTGAAATAGTTCGATGATGTTCAAATTCTGTACTACAGTACAAGATCAAATTAGATCTTTTGTTTATAATTAGATCTTATATTTTGTTTTTTTTCACTTTTTTGTTTTCATTTTGTTTTTTATTTTCAGTTTGTTTTTGTTTTTAGTTTGTTTTTATTTTGTTTTTTTCATATTTATTTATTTATTTTATTTTATTTTTATTTTGGTACTTTACAAGAACATATTTGCAAGAGAACAAACAACTTTTTGAAGCCTTGTACAAGCCAACCCAAACATTTGATGCTTTGCAAGAATATACAACTAATATCTCCAACAATTTCTAAATTTTTAAGAACACTCCTTTAAAGAAATAAAAGTTTAGTTAGAACTTTATTTATTTTTTTGTTTAATATAATTTGTTTTTGTTTTTTGTTTTTTTTTATTTAAATTTGTTTTATTAATTTATTTTATTCTGGCACTTTGTGAGAAAAGAACTCTTACTTCCTGGTGCTTTGCAAGAAAACTAACTTAGACTTTTTTGGCACTTCGCAACTTTTTTGGCATTTTGCAAAAACATTAATCCAGCTTTCGCAATTTCTGAATTTGCAAGAACATGAACTTTTACTTTAGAGAAATGAAGATTTGGGGCTTTATTTATTTTTTTTTATTAGCTTTGTTTTTCAGTTGTTTTTTTTTTATTTATTTTTTTTAATTTTATTTATTCCTGACTTCTTTGATACTTTGCGACTTTTCTAGCACTTTACAAGAACACTACTTCTGGTACTTTGCAAGAACATACTAGATCTTTCTGGCAATTTGCAAGAACACCAACACTTCTGAGAAATGTTTTTTTTATTTTTTTCACTTTTTTGAAATATTTAGAAAAAAAAAGCAAAATGAAGGTTATAGCCAAAACAAAAGAAATAGCCAAAATGAAGACAATAGAAAACAAAGAAACAAAGATAATAGCTAACTATGGGGTAAGCAAAATAAGTGCATAGGCCTAGATTTTTGTATATAGTAATAAAATTCGATGCAATAAAGTGTGAAAGTACCATAATTTACCATGCAAGGTACCTGAAAACAATTTAATTTCACATGGTAAAAACTTTGATTTGTATCCCGGGTACCTTGTATAGTATAAAGTACGTTGTGGGAGGTACATTGTGTGAAGCGTAATAATAGCCTATAAGTAAAAAAAAATTTTTATTAGTAAATTGGCCTTTGATTTATACCCGAGTCTCTTACAAAACACCACAACAAATAGCCTTGAAATATACCCAGTACAAATCAAGGGGGTACCGATCAAAGGGGGTATCTTCTACAGTAAATTATGGTAGGTTAAAATATTTGTAATAATGTAAAATAATACTATATAATAATATAATATATAATAAAGTATATAATATTAATTAAAAATAGAGTATTGCTAGACTGTAAAATTCACAGCCCTGTATCTGCCAATCAAAATTACAGAATTAGCACGATCTGCAATTTTTTTTGTATAACAAAAACAAAGTTTTTATGAAAAATCAAAAAATTACTTATAATAAAAATTTAGCTTATAAAACTACTACTTTTTATGCAGAAAAAAATTTCTTGCTAAATTTTACTATAAAGGCTGCTATTTTTATAACTCTAATACTAATCCTAACCCTAACCCTAACTTAAATAGAAAACTTTTTTGTAACAGGAGCTGTAATGGGGGTGTGAATTTCATAGCCTGTAAATCGAAGTAATTTTCTTAAAAATATATTTAATAATGTAAAATATAATAATAATAAATAAAGAATATAGCAATTTAGAGAAGTTGGTAAGTTGTTATTTTCCAAATAGCAGATTGAAGGTTAAATCCCATTGGTGATATTTTTGAAAAATAAACCTGTATTTCGGTAACTATTTCCTATCAATTGGTTGAGTATATTACTTATAGTTCTTGGTTACCATTTTGAATAGGAGCTTTTGGACGAAGTTGTGTCTTGTGATACAGACAAATCTAAGGAATCAGAAAAATGGAAACCCATTTGACAAGTCCTGATTAAAGAGGTGGCAAAGATATTTAACAGTACTATAGTACAAGATAGCAAAAACATCCAATTTTTTTGCAATTGTTTAAAGTCTTATAACTTCATAACAAATAATTATTTTAAAAATTCCTTTTACAAATTTATTATTTATAACCTAAACTACAATCTGTAAACTAGATTTTTAATATCTTGCTTTTTACAAAAGTTATAAGAGATCAAAGTTTAGTAATTTTAATAGTAAAACAGAAATTTGGCACAAAGAAAATTACCCAATCATATTGACGCTAGTCATATGCAAGCAATTTTATTAGTTAATACTTATTATTAAAAAATCAAATTTGGCGTTTTAATAAAAATTAGCCAATCAGAAGTTGTATTACATAACCCAAATTTGGTGCTTAATAAAATTAGCCAATCAGAAGTTGTGTTATATAACCCAAATTTGGTGCTCCCCCAAAAAAATTGGATGCTTCTTGTTGTTCTATACTGTATAATATTAGTCAAAAATAAGGCCATACAAAATAAATTTCTTGGTTTACATAACCCAGCCGGGTCCAAAAATTGAAAACTTTAAATTTGTTTTTTTTTTTTTTAATTAGACAATAGAAATGAGGTCAACAGGTCTAGACCCCTAGTGGGGTACAATAATAGTACCAAATCAACCTTAACCAATATAGTATTGTATATCGATTTGCATGTGATAAATTTAGAAGAATTTGGTTTAATGTGTCGAAGATGAATTTTTCTGTTTTTATTTATTTCTGGAGGTGGAACTAGGTTGCAAATGAAATGTTTTATATAACAATTCTATTAGGCATAGAATATGCAACAATTTATTAATTGGATATATAAAAAAAATCTGGGTGGCCGGGTAAAAAATTTTATTTTATATTATGTAAACTAAAAAATATATTTTGTATGGCCTAATACTAAAATATGATTTTTTTTTTTTTTTTTTAAATGTTAAGGTGGGACCTTGCTTTTATCTTTAAAATATAATTTATTTTAGTATAAAACTTTATAATTTTGTAGAGTTTTTTAGCTTTTTAATATTGCATTAGAGTTTAAAGTTAGTATTTGTAATCAAAAAATATAGGTAAATTTTTAGTACAATACCGGATAGCAAAAACTATCTATTTTTTTTTTTGAGAGCGCCAAATTTAAGGTATACAACACAAACTTTGATTGGTTAATATTGTATATAACACAAATTCTGATTGGCTGATTATAATTTGTCTGAATATTGTACTGTTTTAGTAATTTTTAATAATAAATATTAACCAATCAAATTATATGCACATGATCAGGCTTCAATCTGATCGGTCGATTGTCCTGCGCCAAATTTTTGCTTTACTATGAAAGTTGCTAAACTTTAAACCCTTATAACTTTTTTAAAAAGCAAGATATCAAAAATTTGTCTTACAAATTTGTAGTTTAGGTTACAAATAATAAATTTGTAAAAGGGATTTTTAAAATAATTACCTGTTGTCAAGTTATTAAACTTTAAATAATGCCAAAAAAAATGTATGGTTTTTGCTGTCTGGTACTGTATTTATTTACTTGGATTTGTTTTTCTTTTCATTATATTAATACAGTCAAATCCCGCAATAGTCACATTCACATTAGTCACAATTTTGCTATAGTCATCTTAATTTTCCTATTTAATTATATATACTATATATAAATTTTAGCTCGCTTTAGTCACAATCTCACAATAGGCACATAGAAAGTCTGATTTTGGCATGTGACTATTGTGGGGTTTGACTGTACTTGTGCTAATCTTACTTTTTTATTAAATTATTATTTTGATAACTTAATTTATTTTAGATATTATAGAAGTCAGTCTCCTTTTTCTAGCATTATTTCTTGTAGCATTTTTTTAAATATAAATTAATTTATATTTTTGTATCAATACAATAAATTATTAATTGGCTCTTTAATTAACTTTTGTTAATCATCTTTTATTTATTATATTATTATGTTTATTATATTATTTAATTTTGAAAATGAACTTAAAAACCTGTTGTGGAGTGTGGTGACTTAGAGAAGTTGCCAGGTTGTCACCCCCCAAGCGGCAGGTCAAAAGTTCGAATCCCACTGGTGACGTTTTAAAAAATAGGCCTGTGTTACGGTAATTGTAAAATTACCTGTAATCTTGGTTGAATGGAAGCTTCCGAGCAAATTGGTGTATTGTTACATCGACAAATCCAGGAAACCGGAAAAACAGAAACCCCTTGGCAAATCCTGAGCAAGGAGGTAGATGGACGGCTACAACGGTGCTACCGGAAGAGGTGGGTGCCGGGCCAGAAAACGAACCTTACGAGGGTTGTAGTAGGCGATATCAGTGGTTCACAAAAATCTGGACTGCAACATATGAGTAAAAGCCGTAGCGTCGATTGCTAAAAGAAACTGTCTGATTAATTGTATGGAACATGTATCGTACTGGTAAAATTCTATGTCAACCGGTTTGTTTGCCATAGTGTGGCAGGTTGTTCCTGGGAATTCACTAAAAAGAGGTGTCATGCCAGGTAATGTCGGAGGTTAAATATTAGGGAATAGATGGGCTTAGTGGATAATCAGAGAATTTAAAATAGGCAATTCCCATAGTTGGGTTGCAGGTATAGCAACTAGTGTGGAACCTTAGGGTGGACCACTTAAATTAGACACCCAAAAAGTGTACGTGTGGCTAGTTGTCTTCTCGTTACTGCTGTAAAAGTACATTATATCTTAAAAATTCTAATAAAACACTTGTCGGTGAGACTGCCAAAGTTTAAAAAAAAAAAAAAAGAACCTGTTGTGAACCTAAGAACTTAAAACCTAGTATAAATCTAAGAACCTAAGAACCTAAAAACCTATCATGAACCTAAAATCTAGGTTCCAAATAAAACCTGGTTTTTAAAAACCAGGTTCTAAAACCGGGTTCTTAGGTTCTGAACCTAGGAACTTTACCATCCCTAGGTTGACTTGTACCTGATTTAGTCTTGTAATAGCTTACTCTGCCAATATCGTAATATCGATAGTAAAATCATATCATAAATGAAATGTTAGTTATTTGAAGAGTGTACAAATTGAATAGATTGCAATAGTTCGTGAACATATATAATATATACGTAGTAGCATGTTTTTGGATTTCTGCATATTTAACGAAATGAATTTGTTGCCGTTCGAATATAACTATAAACACGCTAATTTTTGTTAATCCATTAAATTAAAAGGTACAGTTAATTGAAATCCTTCTAACAACAATGTAAATATGAAAAAACCAGTATCATTGTGAGGTGTCAAAAAATACAATCCATCCTTATTTGGGGGACGTTTAAAATCTGACATTTACAAGGTTACCTGTTCTTTTTAGGCTTTTTTTTGTCTTTGTCGTTTCACTTGTTTTAGTCTTAAACTATAAAATTTCGTGATCTTATTGGTTAAAGTCATCGGATAATTTCATAAAACGCCAAACCCAATTTTTTTTACATGGGATTTTTATCCCCAATACAGTATAAATTACATGATGTTTTATATTATTGTTACGAAAAATAACTCTAACTGCTAAAATACCAGGGGTATTTTACATTCTACGCGTGATCTAGGGGGCACAATGCATGGTAATACATGGGGATACTATGTTCGAAGGAGGATACTAAACATTCTTCAGGGAATTTTTTTTTTTTTGAGTACTTTATAAATGTATAAAGAAAATGATAATTTTTGAATAAAGGGGGCACTTTACATTTTTAGAATCGTAATTGTAACGTCATTTATGATACCTCAAAAAATGTCAGGGGGTATTTTACACGGGGGGGGGACGTTTTACGGTGAATCCCAAACTAGCCGCTAAATAATGACGAAAAGTTACACCAAATGATGAACTTCTAATTACTGTATACAATATAATTTATTTTCTGCTTTGCGAAATCTACGGGCAGTTAACCGTTAACCGTTAACTATAGAACTAATCAATCACAACTCAATATCATGTGATTGCACTGTCCTTAACAATTATTTTTTATTGCACCTCTATTTACTGTATGATCTAACGATGAGGTACTAAATCGATTCTAATAACCAAAGTAACATCAGTAACATGATCGATAAAAGAATTTCATTTACCTCTATAAAAGGTGGGGGAATGGTGTCTCTTATCAGTCACATGACTTAATTTTAAATGCATATATAAATATCATATTATTTTAGCTATTTAGTCATAATGGCACATTTGTATGTACCCTTTATACTGTATATATTCTGATCTAAGCCACTGCTGATGTATATATAAAATATTACGATTTGTCCGATAATAAAAATCTAATATTCAATATTCTCGTTTTTAAATTCTTTCTCTATATATAACTAGTTGCTTTCTTCCTGTTCGTTCAGGAGTAATATAATAATGTCTACCCCTCCGCATAAAATTCGTACTCCTGATTTTGATCGGTTAGTTTATCTTGTTTTTACATTATTCGCATATTCAATAAAGCAATGTTCATATATTAATTCAAAACCAAATATTGTAGTCTTTTACCACAAAGATCTCTTAATCCGGTCCAGGATCTGCAAATGCGGATCGTAACCGAAGAAAGCTCCAAGAAGAGAAAATTATCGGTCATCGAAGAAGAAGCACAGCAAGGTAATAATTTAAAGTTTAAAATATTATTCATGTTTTTCATATGATCAACAATAATAATATTCTTATGCTTAGAGGAGGAAAATCGACTTTACAGAGCAGTTGTGGGACAAGCAATGTTACCGTTAAGGGAAACAACCGATGATATCATTCATCGTTTGAATTCAACTCCCACAAAGTCATCCAAAAGATTGTTGTCTTTTAGTACACCGACGAAAGAGCGAACCTATTTTTTTGATTCGCCGGTTAAGAGCGATTATAATTCGAGTCCTCTTCCGCTAGAAGCGCAATTAATTCTAACCAGTCCTCGCAAACCACCCAGATACATCAGCAGAACTCCATACAAGGTGCTTGATGCACCTGATCTCCAGGCAAGTCCCTCGCAATACATCCTTGTGTTGTTTCAATTGTCTTAATATCTTATCCCTTTTTGTTATTTATGAATAGGATGACTTTTACTTAAATTTGGTGGATTGGTCTTCCACAAACGTTTTGGGTGTTGGATTAGGTACTTGTGTTTATCTTTGGAACGCGGTGACTTCAAGGGTATAATATATCAATATACATACATATATATATATATATATATATATAGTCGAACCTCCTAAAACCGATGGACAGGTTTTGTATCAATATTGAGAAATCATCAGATTTGAAAAAAAATTTTGGCTCATAGATTTATATAGCAAAAACAGACTTGATGGATTAATTTTTTATCAGATTTGACAGGTTATCAGTTTTGACAGGATCGGTTTTGGGAGGTTTAACCACATATATATATATATATTTTTGCATCTACATATATATTGGTTTAATATTTATAAAGTTATTTCTGTTTATATAGGTTGTGAAGCTTTGCGATATGGCAAGCCCAGGAAGGGGTAATAGCAATACAGAGAATGTTACATCTGTTAGTTGGATGCCGACGGTAAATTGTTTATATTTTATTTCTATTCATAAAAAAATTTTACTTGATTAGTCGTTCAATTTTGTTAATTCATAGGGTTCTCACATAGCCGTTGGGACAGCTCTAGGTCCTGTCGAAATCTGGGATGTTCATCAAAGTAAACAAATCAGAAAAATGAAAGGACATATTCAACGAGTAGGTAAGTATCTATAATTTGGTTTATTCTATTATTTTTTTGTTTATTACATTATTTGAAATATTCATTATTTTTATAATTTTCAAGGTGCCTTATCTTGGAACTCTTATGTTGTCAGTTCCGGAGGGCGAGATAGGATGATTTATCATAGGGATATTAGATCCCAAAATGACTATACTGCGAAATTATCTGGACATAAACAAGAGGTAATATTAAATTTGAATTGAATTAAATTTGAATTAAATTTGAATTGAATTGAATGTGTATATTTAATTTCAATTAAAGTTAAATTGTATTACTATAAACTCACTTTGTTTCAAATTGATCTATGTGTTTAGGTTTGTGGACTCAAGTGGAATCCAGAGGGAAATCAACTTGCTAGTGGTGGTAATGATAATAAGCTCTTGATATGGGATAGAGCAAATGATGTACCTGTTCATAAATTTCCTCATCATACGGCTGCTGTCAAAGCTATTGCTTGGAGTCCACATTCACATGGTCTTTTGGCAAGTGGTGGTGGTTCTCAAGATAAGCACATTCGATTTTGGAATACTACAACTGGTAAAGCCTTAGAATGTTATGATACTGAATCACAGGTATAATTTGTTTATTTGTTTTTATTTACGTTTTTGTTACCTGATTAAAATTAATAATATCTTTTTTGTTCATTTTCAGGTATGTAATCTTGCGTGGTCTAGGCACGCAAATGAGATTGTTTCAACTCACGGGTACTCTCAGAACCAAATAATTCTCTGGAAATATCCCACAATGGAGCAATTGGCTATTTTAAAAGGACATACTCTCCGCGTTCTTTACCTTTCTGTTTCACCTGATGGCGAGAATATAGTTACCGGTGCTGGTGATGAAACTTTACGCTTTTGGAATGTATTTAACAACGGGAAAAAAGAGAAGAAGCGTATGACTGCATTTGATATTCGTTCACAAATCCGTTAAAGTTAAAAACATAATCAATGTTGACATTCTGTTGTTCCAATAAATAATTGAGTGCCCAACGCGAGGATGGCCCAGCGTGAGGCAATCACGTGATTGATTCGCAAGCAAAAGTTTTTCCAAATCCGAAACATTTCGCTAACATAAACTTTCAAAAGCTAGTAACGCGCAATGAAAGTATGTTTCGTTCGCATTATTACGACATAAATATAAGCGTTACTTGTAAATTAGCAAAACGGCGACGTTTTATAAGTTGGAGCCTTATTATATCTTTAATTTTAGAATTTCTTTAATTTTAGGACTTTTGTTTAATAAAATTATAAAGTAATTCTGTTTTTTTTTTAAAAAAAAAAAAAAGAAGGGCAAAAGAATCTTCGTTGTAATGTATATTTTGCTTTAATATTTTTTTAATATATTAAAAATAAAAAAAAAAAACTCTAGATAGGCTTAAAAGCATAAAGTTTGTAGCAAGTTTCAATTTTAAGTTGGTTATATCTTTTATGTAGCTGTTTAAGTAATGAATAATTAATACATAATTCCGACTTCACACTTAATTAACTGAATTGATATTAGGTACTATATAATGTGAATTTGTAAAGCCGTCTAATTTTTTTTTTATAAACAGGGCCGATGATTTTTTGCATTTTATAGATTATAGAATGCATAAAATCATAGATATCATGAAATTTTCACGGAAAATAGGATATAGCCGGAAATATCACGGAAACCCCGACATGGATAATAAATGAATCTAAAATATGAACTGAAATTTTGAGCAATGTTCGAAGTACTATAATCAATTTTTATACTGTATACCAGTATTGGCAATTGGACAGTTTTTGAACACTAACTAAAACTAAATTAATTGGTTTTGGACAAATTTATAAGGTTAATATTTATATTTAATATTTATATCTTTTAGTAGAAATAAAAAAATATTTAACAAAACCTCACCTTAACACAAAAAAAAAAAAAAA
>QKWP01000315.1:30578-50477 GCA_003550325.1 Gigaspora rosea
TTTTTTTGTCATTTTTTTTATAATAATATATAATATATGTAATATTTAAAATATAATATATAAGGGTGTGGCGACTTAGGGAAGTTGGTAAGTTGTCACCCCCAAGTGGCAGGTCTAGGGTTCAAATCCCACTGGCGACGCTTTGGAAAAATAGACCTGTGTTACGGTAACCATTTCCTGTCGATCGGTTGGGTATATTACCTGTAGTCCTTGGTTACCATCTCGAATGGAAGCTTTCGGGCGAAGTTGTGTCTGGTGACACAGACAAATCCAAGGAACTGGGGAAATGGAAACCCATTTGGAAAGTCCCGAGTAAGGAGGTAGCAACGATTTTTGATGGTGCTACCAGAACCGAATATCGGAAACTGGAGCTGGAAAACTGGACCATATGACCTTTGGAGGAGAGGGAACACCAACCTGGCCGCCGGAGTTGTACCGGAGGAAAAGGATCTATGTTCTGGAATTAGGTACCAGGGGAAGAAAAACCATAGTAGCACCTAATGCTGGGTAGATCAACCCTTCCGGGCCAACTGGTTTGGAAGTTTGGGGCACCCGGTGATGAACCGGTAGGAAGTAATGGTGGGTACCGGGGTTGGTGTGAACCTTACATGGGCAGAAGTAGGTAATGGTAGCGGTTAGGTACCACCCGACTGCAAGTTGCTTGCCTCGGTGAGTGCGTAAGTTACCGAAGTGTAGGTAATACCTGTGTAGGACAGGAACTGCTCTACCAAGTTTACCCGCGAGGATAAATTAGTCCTAAGGGGATGTAGGTAGCATCCGGGACTGTCTTCGACTGACTAATGTATCAGAGGGCTGTACCGGTGATCACAGGTAGGATTGACATGCGAAGCGTTGGACCAGAGGGTTTAAATAGGCAATCTCCTAGTTGGGTTGTAGGTATGGCAACTTTGTAGAACCATCGGGCGGACTACTTAAATTAGACAACCAAAAGTTGTACGTGTGGCTAGTTGTACTCTCATTCAATGTAACTCAATTGTGGGTGTGCCCAAAGAGGCGCCCTTGATCCACAGGCTTGATTAAATAAACTCTCACCCAAAGCGGGAACTTTAACACAAAAAAAAAATATATATATAATATATAATAAAAAAAAATTTTTATATTAAATAGCGAAAACTTGTGAATATTGTATATTTAATAAATTAAAATATTATATAATAACAATAAATAAATAAAAATTTATAATTAAATTGCGAAAACTTGCAAAAACCTATAAAATATTCAAAAAGCATGATTATGTGAATATAATAATTATTAATTGATATTATATCAGATATATATCGATATATATCGATTACTATCACTATCAATTATAATCAATATATCGATATATATCGATACCTATCACCCCTGCTAATTACTATCGATATATATTGATTACTATCACTATCGATAGTAATCGGCAGAGGTGATGGGTATCGATATATATCTTACCAGGTAGTAATCGATATATATCTATATATAAAATTTGCAGATGTATATAATAAATTTACTATAGCCAGATCAGTTTTGGGTTGTTCAGATCAAATCTGTTAGGAGCATTGAAATATCTTATTTTAAATACTTAGACTAATAAATATTTTTTATACAATAGATTAATATTCTTTATATTCAACCTAAAATTATAAAGAATAGATATTCACAAATTGATAGTTACCGATATTTCAATAAACATTCTTTATCTCACGTACTTCTTATTAAATAAAATAGGTATTAGATATGGATTGATATTAATATACATTAGTCAATTATATTCACATGAAATATATATAATGGGTACCCACAGTACTATCCTCACCCTACCCGTCTGTGTAAGAGCCCATGTCTCAAGCCCTTAAGCCCTTACGCTTACCCTAGGACCTGGGATTCAATACTCTAAATACCCTAGCCCGGTCCTTTGTAGTCCTACTCATGGTACCCATGGGTAGCCCAGGCCTGTGCAGAGGTCTACTTATAGGTGACCCAATAGTTAATCCATAGGTAATTTATGAGTTGGCCCAGGTTAAAGTTAATATGTTTAATATAATGTTATTATATAATACTGTACTTTTATCCTTAAGGCCATCAACTTCAAAGTCTATATTTGGTTTAGACCATAGTTTAAATAAAGATTTTTGCTACATTTTGGTATTATTTGTGTTTTTTTTATTAATTGAAAAACTAAACATATATAATTTGTAGACCTAATATTTACAACCTATTTTGGACAAAAAAATAGCTAAAAAAAGTCAATTAAATGTTTTACAAATTTGAAAATATTTTGAACATGTATAATAGTCTCAAGTTCAAGAACAAGTACAAAAATAAGTAAAGTACAAGAAAAAGAACAAAAACAATTGTTCTACAATAAATCAAAAGAAAAATATGAAATTACCAGTAATAAAAAACAATGAATATATTAGCAAATATTAAAAAAAATTACATTCTACTAAAGATTTAGAGTATTACTTTTGAAATTCAAATAAGGGCAGTGTCATTAATCACCTGATTATTTTTTATCAGAGGCCTACCCCCCTCCCTCTTTCTTAATATATAAATAGTCAGGTTCTTATATATAATTTTAACTTTTTTTATCTCCCTCCCCCCTAAAAAATCAACTGATTTTTGTTACTCCCCTAAAAGTATTATCTCTAGAAGTTATTTTTCTTAAAAATATAAAAGTTATTATAATAAAATTGCCGTAATAGTTTTCTTGTCTTATGATATCGAAAAAACCTGATCAAAAATAAAGAGTAAATTAATAAAATTGAATTTGTTTACTTTATTGATTAAATCTCTAATCCTATTGTCAATTATCTTATTGATCGAACAATCAAACCCTATAATTTGCATTGTTGTTTTATTTTAGATTGTTAAGTAACTTAATGATTTATTTTTTTTAAAACTATGATTATAAACACAATTCAAAATCTGATTACTATTATTATTCAAAAGTTATCTAATATTGTTAAGTGACTTAACAATTGATTCTAATTTCGTACAATATAACCTGGTTATCTAAAAGGTGATCTGTCAGGTGACCCGAGTGGTGCCTTTTTTTAACTAACCTGTTTTACTCAAGTAGCACATTGCCCACCCATCAGGTAACCCAGATGAAAATTTTTTAGACAGATCAATTTACTATGTACATGTACTTAATGAGTATTAATTTTCTTTTCTATACTATTTGTATATATGCTGCATAGGATACTGAATAATATGTAATATGATTAGTGTATTTTTTTACTTGACTATGTTTTAAAAAAAAAAAATCAACTTTGGCTAAAAACTGAAATAAATAATTGGCTTAAATAGGACCCCGAAATATACATAGATAGGTCAGGTATGAGGTTGCTTATTTTTGAGGTTTTTATGCAGATCTTTTCTATTTATAGTAATTTTTTTGCTTATTTTTAAAGTTTTTTCTGCAGATCTTTTCTTTTTTAGTAACCCTATAATTAACCTGACCTATCTATGTATATTTCAGGGTCCTGCTTAAATCAATTTAATAAAGTCGAATTTTTAAGATTGACTTGGTTTACTATTATACACTATATACAAGTTACTATGATATAGTGAAATTAAGTTCAAAGCCAGTTTATATAAATTTTTTCAATATAGTAAATTTATTAATAAAACTCTCGTTATAATAAATTTTTAAAAATTTTTATTAATGAAACAAATCACTACTATAATGAAAGTAACTTGTATTAATAAAATTAATTATAACTTTTTTTTTAAAAAAAAACAATACAAAAATTATTTTATAAATTTTATTTTTGATTGTTCAGAATAAAGTGAAGAACTTTTATTTTCAGGTCACTAGCAATTTTTGTCTATTTGTTTACCCATGTAATTAATGATCTAAACATATTAAAAGTTTTAGATTTTGTTAGTTTGTTTATCCATGTAATTAATGATTAACCAAAACATAGCAGAACTTACATATATATAAAAGTTGAAAAATATTTGTCTGTTTGACATGTGACTTGTTGGTGATTGGTTACTATAGTTCATACTAGACCTTTGATTTGAAAAATATTTGTCTGTCTAGTATATAACTTGTTGGTGATTGGTTACTATAGTTTATACTAGACCTTTAATTTGAAAAACATGTTTGGCATTTAACTAGTTGGTGATTGGCTACTATACTCCATACTAATAAGCTTATATTTGAAAAAGGTTATGTCTAGCACATAACTTGTTAGTGATTGGCTGTTACAGTTTATACTAAACTAGAGTATTTAGGATTATACAGCAAAATTATGCATATAATTAACCATTTTTTCATATCATATATACAAAATTAAACAAAAAAATGCATTTAAATTATATGGCTAGAATATAATTGGCAGATCTAAATTGATCTAGCACTATAAATACTAATGTTATATACAGTATTTCATATTTGATGTAATAAAATTTGATGAGTAGCAAAAATTTTTTCAATACTTTTTTTTTTTTTTAAAAAAAAAAAGTAAAAATGATATAATTATAGCTATAGGACAGCTATTAGAACTCTAAATATAAAAAAAATTTTATACAGATAGAGAAAAACTCTTTGTTAGTTTTGTCAAAATACAGTTTTATATAAAAAAAATTAATAATAGATAATTATTTGGTGTTTTTTATCTACAAATAAAAAAAAACTGCTTGAAAAATCTTAAAAAAACACATCTACTCAATATCTACTTACTATTTGTAATAAGCTTTATGATGGTTGAAAACAATTTGTATTTGACTTTGTTAAATTATTAGCTATATCATTTGAAAAGATACATTATTTTTAACCTTTTTTACAGAAATATTATAAATATAGTATGTATATTAATTTTTATTTGATAATTTATTTTGATATAATTAATTAATTTATATTGTTAATAGGTAATATAGTTCTTGGAACTAACCAAATATATAAAAAGTATTTTCTGATCTTGTTTTAGCAAAAAAAAGAAAACTTAAAAATTCAGTAATTGAAAAAAATTTGTTTTATGATTAATAAAACAACAGACACTTGCAATAGAATAGTAGTAAATATCTATTTAGTTATTTTGATCAAAATAGTTTGGTTAGAACTTATTATTTACAAGCCATAAATAAAACTGCTATTTCTCAACTTATAATTTAAACTTTTTTCTATTATAAAATCTATTTTTGATAATATTTTATTTATTACAGATAATGCTTTGTAAATGTTAGCTGTTTTTAATATTTTTTATTCTTAATGCCCAAATTAAATATAACACTTGCTTCATACACATACTTAATTTAGTAGAAAATATCTGAATTGGTTACAAAAACTTTAAGCTTCTTGATTCTACTATAAGTTTAATTAAAACAACCTTTATATATTTACTAGCTAGAAAATGATGATGGATTAGCTAATTGATTTCTTTTCTTTCTTTAAATAGTAATTTGGATCCTACAATTCTATCATTATCTGTAAAACCTAGATAAAACTTTTAGTTTAATTTTGCTTTTTGGATTTGTATTTATTTTATATTATTAGCTAATTTTTATTTTAAGAAATATAAAAAAAGTAAGAACAGTATAACAATTTCAAAAGTTTTAAAAATAGGGATAATTTGTTTTATTCTTTTTTTATTACCTTTAATACACAATTGAAAGTAATATCGTAAAAGCTTTGCAAAAAAAAAACCCTTCAGAACTATGCCCTTTAGAGCATAGTCCTAAAAGGGGTTTTTTTAGCAAAAATTTTATTTATTTATAATAATTTATTTACTATTATTATCATTATTATAGATTAGTTAGGAATTTTAAATTTGTTAAAATAAACCTATCATACTATTTTTAGCTGATTAATTAAAGCTTGTATATGCTTATTTAAGTATAGGCTACAAAGCATTTCAAAATCAAATAAAATAGTTAATCTTTGTCAAATTAATCAATATGATTTGTTATCATACGATGTAATTTTTAAAAAAGCATTTCAATTAGTATATAACAAATTCAAAAACATGTTGATAATCATTCTATACTTTCATTTTCAAAGCAACTCATTACTTTAATCTATGCTATATGCAGGCACAAAATGATCACTATAATATTATATTATATAGGACAATTAAAGAATTAGAAAATCCTTCAAATGAGCTTATAATAAATAGGCAATTTATTTAGGATTGTTAAAACATTTGATAAAAATTTTGTTTTGAATAATTATTGGTATAAAAAAATGGGTTTGTTATCAAATATTGGTAAAATAGCATTAGTATATATTTGGTTACCAGTTTCAGGAGTTGATATAGAATATAGCTTTTTAGCTTACAAATAAATTTTAGCAGATAGTAGTTATACTTTGTCAGAAATTCAATTCAAATATTAAATTTTGTAAATTTTAATTAATAAATATTTGAAGACTTAAAAAATTATAACGACTTATAAAAATTTAAAATTTATTGTTGTAGCTAATACTTAAAATGGCCAATAGATAAAATTATATAATATACAGATAATCATTTTGTTTTTTACTATACTTATATCAAATAAGGTGCGTTAATTATATACTTATATCAAATAAAGTGTATCAATTATATACTTACTAGATACATATGTAAAATAAGAGATTTAATATGTACTACATATGCAAATATATGAGTAATAAAAAATTTTTTAAAATTATATATATAGATTACAATACTAGCTATATACTGATGCATCTCAGCCCACTATTCTGTTCTGCATATATATAATGAAAAGTTATAGCAAAGTGTCCTGTTTCTAAAAAAACTATACTGTAGTTCTTTAGGATCCCAAACATCTCTCATATAGATCATAACTGGATTTTGGCCAATTTTAATCTAATTTGTTGAAAATGACAAAACTATATTTATTTAAATAACTTCTGATCTAGTAATTAGAATTGAATAAACTTTTTTTATTATATGCGCTTTACTGAAAGCTTTATTTTAAAAAAACGTTCACTACTAGATGCCAAGATAATTGCCAAAAACTGTTTTTTTACTTCTTAAATTTCAGGGGTTTTTGCTAAAAAAAATAAAATACAATCTCTGTCTAGAAATCTGGGGTCCTGGTTCTTTTGGTCTTGCTTGTTTTGGAAAAACTCAATTTCCTGTATCTCAATAATCTTTTATTAACTTGTCAGCCACTTGTTCTAATTTTATAATCTCTACAGTACTATCTAATCTCTCTTTATTCACCTTTTGGCATTCAATTAAAGTCTTGCTACAATTTCTTTTTTTTTTTGTTTAACTCTATAGTAGTTCTAGTAATTCCTTTAGCATTTATGAATCTTCGGAACTACTAGTCTTTTTTTAAGCCAAGCACTAGAAGGAAAATAGGAGAAAATTAGTAACTATTATGAAGCATTTTGTTTCATGTATAAATTTTACTAATGCACTAATTTCAAGTGCTTCCACCTAATTAAAAAGGTTAATAATCCAGGTACTATACTATCAGGTTTTAAAAAAAAAGCAAAAAAAATTAGTACACTTTGTTAGTACTATAGCTTTTTTAGTTCAAAACTTTATACTTTGTATTTACCAAATCCAGGTGCTTCAAACTTTTTTTTTAAAAAAATGTTAGTAGTTTTTAATTTTGGTATGTATACCATCTTTACTAAAGACTAAAGTTCTTATTATAGGATCTTTTATAGTATTATTATTTGTCACAGGTTTCAACAATTTATTTAACTTTGCAATAGAGAACCTGAATAAGTCAAATCCAAGTGTCTCAAAAATTTCAAAAAAAAACAGGTTTATTGTTTTTATGGTTCTTTTAGTTCTTGGAAGTTTATCTTACCTTGAATTTGTAATAGGAAATGTAAATAGGTCGAAGTCTAGATACTACCAAGTTGTAAGAAAAGGTTAGTTCATACTTGTTCTAAATGCAAGTATTCTTATTTGTATTTTCATTAATTCAATAGCTCTTTTGATTATATTTTGAATTTACAAAAGAAAGAAAATGTGCAAAATCCGGGTCTACCTTGAATATGTTAAATCAAGATTTTACAGAATTTTATTAAAAAAAAGTTAGTAGTTCATTATAGTTTCATGATCATTTAGCTCTAACAATTGTAATTACCTTGATTTTGCAATAGAGAACCTGAATGAGTCGAATTCAAATATCCTAGAATTCAAAAAAAAGGTGATGTTTTTTTAGTTTTATAGTCTATTAGTTCTCAAAAGTTTATACTTACTGGGAATGCGAATGCATCAAACTATCAAGTTGTAAAAAAAAGGGCAGTTCATATCCACTCTGAGCGCATTGAATCCAAGTATTACAAAAAAAGTAGTTCAATAGCTCATTTAATTCTTAAAAATTTTCAAAATTTTATATATCTACCTTGAATTTACAACAGGAAGCAAATATGTTAAAGTTCAGGTACATCTTGAATGCATCAAATCCAAGCATTTTGAAGAATTTTATTTTAAAAAAAAAAGTTAGTAGTATTTTACTAGTTTTATGGCCCATTTAGCTCTCAAAATTTTATACTTACCATACCTTGAATTTCAATATAGAAAGTGAATACATCAAAGTCTAGAAACCATCTTGTTGTAAAAAAGAGGTAGTCCATATCCATCCTGAGTGCATGAATCAAGTATTCCCAAAAAAAAGGTTAGTACGCTTCATTAGTTCATGTTCATGGCTTTTTTAGTTCTTAGAATTTAAAATTTTATACTTGCCTTGAATTTACAACAGAACAACAGAAAGCAAATGCATTAAGTCTAGATACACTTTGAATGTATCGAATCCAGTATATTGAGAATTCTATTTAAAAAAAAAAATTGGTAGCATTTTATTAGTTTCACAACTTATCTAGCTCTCAAAATTTTATATTTATCTTGAATTTATAGCAGAGAAATGAATATGTCAAAGTCCAGGTACTACCAAGTTGTATTTAAAAAGAAGGTAGTTATACTCATTTTGAATGCGTGAATTCAAATATTCTAATAAAAAAAAAAGTTGGTATGTTCTCATAATTTTTAAAATTTTTATACTTACAATAAAATTAGAACAAGGAGCGAACATGTCAAATCTTGAATGTGTTAAATTTAAGCACTTTGGAATTTGATTAAAAAAAAAAAGTTAGTAGTGTTTTATTAGCTTCATGGCTTATGCAGTTTTCAAAATTTTATGCTTATCTTGAATTTGCAACAGGAATGAATATGTCAAATTTCGTAAAAAAAAAAACGGTATATTATACTTACCTCGAATGTGTGGATCTAATGTTCTAAAAAAAAGATCAGCATGTTTTATTAGTTTCATCGTTTTTTAGTTATCATACTTACCTTGAATTTATAACAAGGTTCGAGTTGGAGAAGATGCAGATGCAGTAAGTTATCAACTAAGGCAATCGTGGGTCGCAAGTAGGAATGTTAATTGTTCGGTTGGAACTTACCCGATTTCAGAAGTTGAGTCAGTATCAGATTTTAGTGTTTAATCATGTGAATTGTATAAAATCAAACGTCGATTATGTATAAATTTTCATATATTTTTAGTACAAATCGAAATTCACTCTTACTATATCTTTAAATTTCATGAGATGTTAGTGAAGTCGAAGTGGAGTCAACTCTAAACAGATTAGAAGTAGAGTTTAAGATATTTTATTAGGTTGTAGAGCATTTTAAAAATGTATGAATATCGTGTTTAAAGAATGACAGTAAAATAAGTGTTTATTAATACTTGTAATCATTGGAATGAGTCAAATGGATGAAAAATAATAGTGTTCGAGGTTAAGTGGTCGAGAAATTATAGAAAATAGGTATGAAAAGGTATAGTAGCGAGTGCTTTAGAATATATAATTATGAATATGATACTAATACAATTTAAATCAAAAATCTCAAATTTTGTCAGAAAGTCAAACATCTATTTAATTCATTTTGTATCACTTTATTTACTACCGCAATTTAAATTACATAAATGTAATTTGATCATAACAGATAAATTTTCATGATTCAATCTAGCGGTAAGTAAAGTACCGGTAGTTCATTCGTTCAGAGCAAAAAATCAGAAGGCTAAAAATAATAAAGGAATAGATGTGTTAGTGGGATGCAAGATCAAATAATAATATTTTAAAATTAGCATTAAGTACCGGTAAACTATTTATTTAGAAAGTTTAAAAAAGGTTTTGTTTCTTGAAACATGTGTACCAGAACGCCCATTTGGATTTTTTTTTTTTTGATATTCGTAATTTCACAAAATATGTTAATTTTACATATAAAACTTTAATTTATTATTATATCAAAAAAAAAAAACAAAAATTTAAATAATAAAGTTTAGAGAATTTATTATTCGGTCAACAAACTTTTTATTCTGAACTATATTTTTTTGCACTAGTTTACCAAAAGTTTATTAAAGCGGTTTAAACTTTTTATTTATTATCGGATACTACAAATAATATTTACTAATTTACAAAAATTATATTTTAATACTTTCATTCTATATTATTGTAAATGTCTAATTAATATTCTAAAAAAATACATCGATTGAAGAATTAGATAACTAATACAAATATAATTATATAAAATAGTACCCGTTAGCCACTATTAAATAGTGCCCAGGCCATACGACAGGGACGTCGGTACTAATGATGGCCCAGAAGACGATAATAAATAAGGGGAAAAAAAAATACACTATTCTAAAATAATATACGAAGTCTATTCTAATTTAAAAAAAAATTCCCACCGAAAACGCGCATCAAGGTGAAACCCATCTTTTAGTAAGGGCAAACACACTTCTTGGATTAAAAACCATCTTTTAGTAAGGGCAGACTCACTTCTTGGGTAGAATCACGCTAGAAACGCTAAAATAACAACCAAAACCCTGCCGAAAAATTGGGTATAACAGATAATATAAATTAAATATTAAACAAATACATACCTTTACGCCCTAGGTTACGTACATAAATAGGCTTATCTTGCACCGTGACCGTATCTCCGAAGGAATGTCATGTTCTTCCCAAGAAACTTATACAGAAAGTTAATATAATATTGTCAGTATATTTAATTCATATAGAAAAGCGATCCGGAGAAAGATAGGGAAAATTGTTAAGTATAAACTGAAAAAATTTCGCGTTTTTTATAAAATTCACGTTACACTTAAACAATCTAATGACTTCACTTAATCGTCCCAATTTGTCAATCGGGACTCATGTCAATTTGCAGAAGTTAATCGTTGAGCACCCCATGCCCAATTTGTCAATCGGGACTCATGTCAATTTGTCAAAGTAGTCGTTTTTTTATAGGTCAGTAAAACTTTTCTAGATAACAGATAACTGATAATCCGATAATCCAGGGAACTACTAATCTGTTACCCTAACTCTAACATAATTCTGGTCATGATCTACGTACCATGATGCGAATAGCTTTTTTTTTTAAAACAAGGTTCGCATTTCACAGGATGCAGTTGTAGTGAGCATCTAGCAGCATAGCAGTTGAGACTAAATAAATAACAGTCGATATTGAAAAAACATAGATCTAATAAGCTCTGACCGATCAAAGACATTATGACGAATTTATTAACCCAAAATCTGAAAATTTGACTACAAATTCAATATAATAAATTTTTATGTATAATGTAATACGTCAAAAGTGACGAAGATGGGTTAGACATGTTATCAGTATAGATCAGAGGTCCAAAAAAATTTTTCAGAGGTTCGGTATCGTATGTAATTTGATGCCTAAAATTTAATTTTAACGATCAGAGACTTGGACATGTGACCGAATTTTGGCTTAATTTCATAAATTCGTCATAATGCAAAAAGCAAATAAACAAATTATGATTAGAATACCAAGAAATCTGAATCTATCCACAACATATATTTTAAATTGAGTCTTATACAGTGTTGTCATCGGACAATGTTTAAACGGATCTAATTTATATTGAACATTTAGACCATGTCCAATTTGTCCAAATAGTGCAAAAATATGCCCAATCGTATTGCAATAAAACCTCCATAAGTGCACTCATATAAGAGCAAAGCCTTTATAAATAACACACGCAAATTCTGGCTCAAATATATATATATATACTTATGATCTCTACAAATGCACTTTCTCTTATTGATCTTTAAGTGCACTTTGTTAGAGTTTGGTCCCAAGAACATGCGCGCACTTATGGAGGTCCAACAATTTATTAAATAGATAGATTATTTTCAAACATTATACTTACTCAATCGAAGGTTTTTTAATATCGATATAAATTAATACTGTACAAAAAAATTAACAGTGAATTATGAATAAATTAGTTAAAACCTGAACCATAAATTGATTATATTATAAATTTAAAAATCACAGAGATTGTACCTGTATATTAGTGTTAATACGTGTAAAAGATATTCCAGTAATTAATAATTTGCGAATGTGCAAAGCAGCAATAGTATAAAAACATAATATTTAGTTTCGAAACTTAATGCCGTGTTCCATGAGCCAATACAAATAAGAGCTTGTACACGTTTTTCAGAAAGGTGTACATGCTGCAAAGAGCCCTGATAAGTTTTGAGAATTAATATAAGAGTTAAGATCTATTTTGGAAGGAACAAAATATTCATAAAAATAGTTTACTAAATTTTGATCCAGCTGACAATGATGCCAATGTACTCCGAGGCAGTGTCTGAAATTGGGTTGGATCGCAACAAATTTTAAATTTCCGCAGCCAAAATCTGAAGTGCATATGCAAATTCCGCACATAAATTTGCAAATTTTACTTATAAATTTTGATTAAATTCTTATACGTGCAACTAAATTTTTATAAATTCTTATAATCCGCAACTATTTTTTTTTATTTAGTTGCAGCCCGCAACTAATTTAAAAATTGAATTTCAGACACTGCTCCGAGGTATCCCGACCCGGAATTTTGGGGATCCTCCCTCCTGTATGAGTATAAATATTATAAATACGAAAGTTTATTATTAATACGAAAGTTTATAATAGTAATTAGCTATAATTACGGCATATAATGTAATCGGCTCATAGCTCTAAATTGGCTCCACATAACACAAGCTGAAACATAGCTCAGTTAAGCTAATCTGCCTACGACTTTGCATAGCCGTTTTGCATCACTACTCATATGGCTCCTATTTATTAGGTCACCGCTACCCAATTAATTTTCTGTAAATCAATTAGAAAATCACATACAGCTCATTCTCGTTATAATGAAGTCTTCACTATAGCTTATATTGAGAGAATACTGTATGAACTTCACCATATCAAGTTGAAGTTTATAATTTTGGAATTCAAAATTCTTTACTGTATCGAATCTTCACTATAATGACTTAAAAATGGATTACAAAAACTTTAAATCCAATACGTATGTACAATACTATTAGAAAAAAATTTTTTATAATATACAGTAGTACAAGTGAATACAAAATACATAAAAAAGGTTAGCATTCGATCTGCGCCTCAAATGGTTATTAAATATAAATACGACTGTTGTTCATGGCGAAGTGAAAATGGAGCGCTAAGGATCAATGAATCAAGATTTAGATCAAGAATAGAGATCAATAATAGAGATCAATAGCCTACTATACAAAACACTTTCAAATTTGTAATACCATCACTTCCTTTTATATGCTAAAAACGGGACGATTCTTGCCAAGAAAGACTAAATCTTGTTTCGAATATTCAAAACCGTAACACAAATATGAAAGCGCCTTTTGAGAGAGGTAACAAGGGGCGTGAATGTATCAAAATCCAGATATACCTTGGATATATCAAATCCAAAATTAAAAGAAATAAATAAAAAAGTTGGTTCTTTTGTTCTCAAAATTTGTACCTGGAAACTCAAAGTTCAGATACCACCAAGTTGTAAAAAAAGATAGTTTATACTCATCCTAAGTGCGTCGAATCCAAGTATTCAAAAAAAAAAAAGGTTGGTAGCTTTTTATTACTGTAGTTCTCTTGTCCTCTAGTTTTTAAAATTTTCAAAATTTTATACTTATTCTAAGTTAATCGCTATTTTTCTAAAGTCGCAAGTACTCAATGAATCAGTACAACTTTTACTGATTTGCTCAACCCTCATAATATCGAATCTGCTTTCCGTTCAGATACAAAGGTATTGTTATGAATGTCGATCACTCAAATTAAAAAATTTACCCTCCACGTGTGACTGTTATAACGAAATTCTAGTATTTGGACTATATTTAAATTTTTGAAAAATTCTAAATATTATATTCAATTATTAACAATTAATAACTATTATTGTTACGTATACATATTTTTTTAAAATATCAACATTAAATTTTTTATAATAGAACTTTAGCTATTACTAGAAATGAAACCTTTTATACAAAGGTATCTTCATATAAAATTTTAAGTACATGCGTCAATTCAAAAACATCGTTAATGTGTATAAATTCCAACAAAGACATTTATTTCATTTATTATATTGAGATTACTGTGTATAAATTAAATATTAAAGCAATCGCAAATTATACTATAAAACTAAGAAAATGGATTTCAATTCTTACCAATTATCATTTTCTCCTCTTAATAATATATTTAACATAACATTTATTTGTTCCTAAACACTCAAAAAGTATATACTGTATACTGAGTTAATGGGAAATATACTGAAACACGTATGAAACCAAGCCTTGATTTGCCTCTGCCTTTAAGAGGTTATCATGGATCTTATTCATATCATCTCCACCAGTGAAGTGGTCCCATCTGTGAATAAGTTATTTAGTTAGGACAAGCTTGAGGAAAGCAATTATACATGAAAGTACATACGAGCTTGTATCATTGTAATTCATCGTCTCTCCTGGTTGTCGAGGTATCCGTTGAACACCCTTTACGCATTTAAGGCACTTAAAAGTATCATGCGTGTCACATATAGTATCCGGATTTAAAAAAAAAAGTCGCCTTAAGGATTCATAAGTATAATGTCTCATAACGTCTTCTTCTTCATCGACAATACACGAAGAGAGAGATTGTTTATGCGATTGACGTTGAAAGACCTTCTCTTCGATGGATCCCGTCGAAATGAATCGATATATGAAACCTTTATAAATTCGAATATGAAATTAGATTATAAGGCATATTTTAAATCAAATAAGACAGCAAAATATCAAATATAAAGAATTTGTCTGTCATCCTATTTTGCTACATACAATTTTTCTTTTGTCCATCTCTCCAAATTCGAGCCAACGCCTATAAAAAATTTGGTTAGTTATTGTGATATATTATATTAAAATTATCTCAATATAATTACTTGTTGATCTGACGCAGGATTCCAATCTGCCAATAAAAGAATGGTAAATATATTTAATATTTATAAATATGATATATTTAAAAAAAAATAATAATAATAATCTAAAATATTACATAATTATAATAGTAAAAATTTAATATACCTGGGTCAAACAGAACAAGCCGATTTGCGCCAATAAGGTTCAATCCACATCCACCAGCTTTACTACTTAATAGAAAAACAAATTCTGAACCGCGTGGATCGTTGAATCTATTTACGAGAGTTTGACGCTTCTTTATTGGCATTGTACCGTCAAGACGCAAAAAACCATATCTTATAAAATGCAAATAATATTACTTTAAAAAATATGTTTATAAATTAAACCTATATATAATAAAATCGATTTACATTACTTTTTATTTCTGCACAATTGTTCGAACATATCTAATGTTTGCGTATAGTTCGAAATCAAAACAATTTTGTCATTTGTCTCGTTTTTAATCTTCGATAACATTCTATAGCCATTAAGAGTAGCAAATATTAGATAAGCAAGATAGATTATGTGATAAAGTTGTAATATAACAATTACCTATCTAATACAGTCATTTTTCCTGAAAACTCTGGTTTGACCTTTCTTGATCTTTCTTTGATTGCATACTCAGGCGGAAATAACTTTTGGGATCCTTTAAGTTCTTTAGTGAGATCAAGTAAGTCCGGATGGTTGCATAATTTCTTAAGCATAATAATTGCTATTGAAGTATTGATTTATTAGAAGGATGTTATTACATAAATTCTCAAGCAGATACTAAATTATCAGGCCTGGATACCTTTGAGTGGTTGTGAACGAAGAAGATCTTGAATTTCAGGGGAATTAAGGAACAAATTGTATAATGACATTTGAAATTCGCTCAAACGACAAAATACAACATGTTCGTACTTCACGGGTACTACAAAAAATTATTATACACTCGTTGAAATTATTGAAATTTCAAAAAATATAGGTCGGCTAAACTTACAATATTTTGATAAAAGATCATTATTTCGTCTAATTATAAACTTGCTTACAACTTCCAACAATTCGGATAACTTTTGGTCACTAATTTCCCTCTCCTTTTCAGAAGCTTCAGCGTCGCGCCCGCGTAGAATAGGGTTTTCATAATTTTTACGAAATTCGTTAGGTGTACCAAGAAGATTAGGGTTTGCAAAATTCAATAAAGAAAAATATTCTGAAAGATCATTCTGAGATATTTCAAACACATTATTAATATAATTTACGCATCAAATTTAAGGACAAAATAATAAATTTTAACCTGAATTGGCGTTCCAGATAAAATAACTCTTCGTTGAACTTGAAGTGAATTTAAGGCTTGGAATAATTGAGAATCTAAATTGAGAAGAGTTAAAATGAAAAATAATTTACTTAAGAAGAGAAATTAAATTTCATTATTGACTCACTCGAATTTTTTAGTCTATGACCTTCATCACACAATAATAAACCAAACTGAGTAGTTTTCAATTCTGATATATTTATTCGGAGAGTCTCATACGAAACAATTAACACTTTTAATTAAAATAGACAACATAAAAAATAAATGAATATGCTAAAACATTCATTATTGGAGATTAAACATTTTATTAACATATACCTGGTTGAAAAATCAATTTTCCTTTAGCACCAGCATACTTTCTTAATTCTCTTATCAAATTTTCCTTCTTTCCCTTGCTGTCCATAACTAATGCTTTTAATCTTATAGGCCCAAGCCATTTTTCTAATAAACGAAATGTATCAATTCCTGCAATAAGAACGCGACTAAATCTAGTTGTATTAGTAGTCTACCTAATTCATTCGCCCAATTATGCACAAGACTTGATGGACAGACAATAATACATTTTTCTATTGTCCCTTTACCGGGGTCAGGTGATTGCTTAAGCAATGTCCACAAAAGGGTGATGCATTGAAGCTATATTATATTATATGTAATATGAATTTTAATATGGATTAAATAAAAGTGCGTAAACAGCTTTTTTTAATTCACAATTCTCTTAAGAGAACAATTACAGTTTTACCAAGGCCCATTTCATCAGCCATGATGCATCTATAAGAAAAATAGTAAACAAAGAGATTTAATAATACGAAATAAATAGTAAGAAATAAATAGTACGAAATAGGTAGTAATAATAGTTTACTTACCCGTAAGCATTTTCAACAGTTCTTCCAGTCGTACAATTATACAAAAACTAGTAAAATTTATAAATTTAATAATAAATATCTGATTTTTATTAACTAACGTATAATATTGTGAATTATTTAATACCTTTACACCTTCAACTTGGTGTGGTCGAAGTTTTTTAGCTAAGACAGGGTCTAAGAAAATAAATAATTTAATTATACAGCTTAATAACGATCAATATAGAATAAAAAAATAAATAAAATAAAGAATAATGACATACCAACAACCACGTGAACTTTTTTGGTTTCTTCGTTCTTGATTCCCAATATGTCTGCAACCGTTTTAGTTTTGTTAATTTTGTTCTTTTCAGCATCCTCTTCTATTACTTCTAATTCAGGATCATCTTTCGGATCATAAAGTACGATCGCGTCAGGAGAATTTGGATCGAACAAAGATTTCTTTGCAACAAAACGCGATCCCCAACAAGGTAGTCTTCTCTGAGTCCCTTCTTGACTAACTTCAAACGGAGGTTTCTTAGTAAAAGTAGGGACTTTGAAAGGTTTTAAAAGTATTTTTGAAGGAGCGGGAAGTATCCAATTGTGGCCAATTGGACTTGTATCGGAAAAATCCTTAGAACAGTTTTGTGGAATTTTGCGCGTACGATTTTCATCATCATCAGATTCTTCAGAATTATAAATTTTTCCGGCAGAGTCATCATTGACTTTAATACGTTTTGATGGATTTGAAATTAAAGACTTTACTTGTTTTTCTCGTGATGTATTGGGTATGTTTTCATTAGTAGATGCATTTAAAGGTAGCTTTGATGGTGGTTTGAAACTAAGTTTAAGACGGCTCTTTAGCATTTTAAGTTAATCGATGGAAAATATAAAATCATATGAAAATTATGAAATCAAGAAAGACAGGCGAATATAGCAACAGAATAATTGTTTGTCGATCTCTGGTGCATGTTTATTTGTTTATTTTCCTTGTTTTGGTATAATGATTATGATTGGCTTTTTTTTTTTTTTGAAAATTCATGTATGACAATTTAACCGCTATAAAGTTAATATACGTGAATAACTCGTAAGCTTTCTCAAAAATTGCCACTAAACCTTTGTTTAACTAGAAAATGAGGATCGAACACTCATGAAATAAAGACAGTGTTCGAGCAGAATACTAGTATGCGAATATTGGGTGGTCATCATTAACAAACGCGTGAATTTTGATTTTATCATGTACTTGTGGGACTCGTTGAAAAGGTGCATTTCTTTCCATTTTTGTGGCGTTGTGTAATGACCAAGCCACTTATCCCATTAATATAAATAGATTATACAAAAATTTTCTTTCGATTATTAATTTCAATTTATTTCAGACCATTTGAGCAAAATTTTCGCCTTAACTAATTTAGTCCATTTAATTTTAATCCAAAAAAAAAAAAAAAATTTCTTGCTTTTTGATATTTGCCATTTTATAGCAAGCGCTTGCGGTTTATTTCTGCCCACATTTCATAATATGTTTGAGCATATTTATACGTATTAATTTTACAAAGGAAAAATTATTTGTTTTTAAATTCAATTTGTTAAAAAAATATATATACATAATACAGTATTTTTCAAAAAAAATTATATATTAAAAAATTTATAATTAATACAGAGAGGACCTCATCTTAACATTAAAAAAAAAAAAAATAGTTAAAGCCATACAAATTTATTTACTTGGTTTTCATAACATGAAATTTTTAAATAGACCCGGCCGACCAGCTTTTTTTTAAATTTTATATACTGTATAAAATTTTATAAAATTATAAAAAAGTTTTTTTTTTGCTAATTTGCTCCCGGAGTAAATTCATCTTATTATATGTAGAACCAATCAGATTGTAGGATCTTGCGTAACAAACCTAAAGAAAAAATTACGATCTTTTAAATAACAAAAATTTTATTATAAAAACTATGGTGCGCCAAGTCACTTCTCATCAAAAATCACGTATATTTTAAAAAATCTTAAGTTTTAAATATTTTTTAAAAATGTAACTGATAAAAACTATTGTTTTTCATTAGTACTTTCCAAATTATCAGTTAGAATATTTAAAAAAGTTTATAAATTAAAGTTATAGCTTTATATTTTTATAGTGCTCCAAGTTACTTCTTATCAAATGCACCAAATTTGGGGATCTGTTAAAGTAAGGTAGGTGCCATCACGTGACTAACAGCCAATCAAATTGTAAATTTTGGTCGTCACAGATCAGCCCGATGAGACAAAAACAAAAAAATACATCAGCAAATTTTATATATAGATATATATTGATTACTAACCGGTAAGATATATATCGATCACCCCTGTCAATTACTATCGATAGTGATAGTAATCGATATATGGAGTGTCTTCAATTAAAAGGGCCCATTTTTACATATATTTTATTTTGAGATATTTGAGTTTAATTATTTGTTTTGATTTTCGGACTGATCCGGGATCAATCAAATTTCACGATATTGATTGGTTAAAGACGGCAGGTGACTATCGGGTAAACTCGTGACGTGTTGGCTCTACGCAGCCTCAT
>QKWP01000315.1:60146-80409 GCA_003550325.1 Gigaspora rosea
TTTTATTTTATTTATCCTTTACTTCTTTCGAAACTTTGCAAAAAAACAACTTGACTTTCCGGCACTTTACAAGAACACTAATTCTAATATCTCTGGTACTTTGCAAGAAGTCACGAATATAAACAAATATAATCGAATATAGGCGAATATGAGCGAAATATAATAGTTTATTTTTTTTTCGTTTTTGTGAATATAATAATTATTAATTGATATCACTATCGATAGTAATCGATTAACCGGATATATATTGATTACTATTACTATCGATAGAAATCGACAGGGGTGTTGATAATTGATATATATCTTATCGGTTAGTAATCGATATATATCTATATATAAAATTTGCCAATGGTAATTGGTGGAAAAAAGAAAACTCAGAATTACTTATCAAACAATATTTGTTGACGCTTATCCTTTATTCTGATACGATAACTCTAGATTATATAGAGAAATCTTCTGGACATCCCATATTTTTATCACTTGGAAATGTTCCCAACCATCAAAGAAATAAACAGAAGTCAAGGCATTAATAGGATACCTTCCAATCTTAAAAGCCAAGGATTCTAAAATAAAAAACTCTGATGATTTTTGAAAGGTGAAAAGAGAAATATTCCATAATTATATGAAAATTCTTTTCGAGTCCATAGCTGAAAAACTAGAGTTTAATTTTGTTATACGTAGAAATATAATTACTTTTATCCTATGAAGTTCAATAATTATTGCCGACATGGTTGAAGATGATAAGTTGGCTAACATTTATTAACTATCAGCATCAAGTCGACCATGTGAAAAATATTTGGTATCAAGAGAAGACTTGAATAATACTAAATTATCAAGTATAAGTCCAAGAACTCTTTATACTATGAAGCAAGCGATAAATAGTAGTGATGAATATTGTTATCTACTTCATCCTAAAATAAACACATTCAGGGATGTTGAGTATGAGATTTTAGTTTATTATCATTGGTTATCGTTAGTGCTATAACAAGGAACAAATTTGAAAAAAAATAATATTAATTGTAAGGAGCATGCCATTTATTACATAATATTTTTACTTAGTAGCCACCTCTACCCATATATAGTGTAATTATTTTATCTAATTCTAATTGATTAATATAATATATAAACATGATCACTACCTCTGACCATATATTCATAGTAAAAATTATATAATAAATGGCATGCCCCTAATTACAATTAATATTATTTTTTTCAAATTCGTCTCTTGTCATAGCACTAACCCATATAATTGTACTAAAAATATATAATAAATATAAAAATTTTTAGAAACTTCAATATATATAAAGCAATCATTCCTGATTGAATGCATTCTTTGAATCTTTGTCTTTTTAGATATATGCTGGATTATACTAAAGCGCTTCTAAATAACCGGTGTGAGAGCCACGTATTTCAAATCTTTGAACAGCAATTAATATTAATTCCTCAATATCACAGCCTTAAAATAATAAAGAACGTGTCAGATATAATACGCATAATGGCTAATGAAATGTGTAACTTAATGAAGATAGTTATTTTTGCTTTGATGAGAATTATTGAAAGCCAGGAATTAATAACAAACAATTATACCAAGTTTATTACAAATTCCTTTGTATATATATTGCCGCTCATGAAGAAACATTTACTTACAATTCTTGTAACTAGCTTCAGGTATAGAACAATAATTAATTTTATAGACTTCATTATTGATTGGGCCAAAGAATTCGTTAGAATATTTTCAAAATACAACGCAACTGGTTTCTATCTTCAAAAACTTCATGCTTGGTGCTATCATATAGTATCTGCAATTCAAGAATATGGGTCAATTAACAGTATGACCACAGAGACTTATAAGACTCTTCATAAGGATTATGTAAAAATTTCTTATTATATATTAAATAAAAAAGACTATATAAAACAAATAGTAAAGACGGTATGTTATAATTATAGTTAATAATGCTATTAATTGGTAATAAGAACCGTGACATATATTATATAATATCATTTTATCATAGAGATATCCCCTCCCCCATATAAGACCAATTAGCCAATTAAATTGTATAATTAGTCTTATGTAAAAATTTTTTTGACCCCTCTAGGATATTATGTAATATCTGTCACTGCTTTAACTAGGACGATGATTTTCTGCGATGCATATTTAAAAATAAATAAATATCACTGCAGAAAATCATCGTCCTGTACTAATATTCATGATTAATAGATCAAGTGGCAGAAATTAACTAAAAAAGCAGCACAAAAAAATACCATAAAGCGAAAAAGTTTGGAAAATATTTGTGAGCATTAAGTTTAGAGGAGCTGGATAATTTCTTTGAGAAAAATAAAAATAATATGAATCCATTACAAATTGAAGATTTTCAAAACCTTTTAACTAGCCTTGATGAATTTTTCAAAGAGGAATTAGTTACATCCCTTCACAAAGATAATCGTATAAAAATATTTTCTTCTACTTCTTTAGAAAGTACTGCTATAATTTGTGCTACATCAAGCTTTCATAGAAGTGCAATGTTTTCCAATGTTATAGTTAGTGGTAGTAATAAAAATAAAGAAATAAGTTGGTATGGCTTAGTAAGTATCGCCAATATTTTAATCTAATTGTATGCTTTTCATCATAGATAACTAACAATAAAAGGAGTTAATAACGATAATAAGCGAAATAACTTCTAAAGTTAAACATAATTTACATTTATATTTAACTTCGCAAATAACAAAAATATTTATCTATCAAGGTGCTACTAATACTCAAGTTTTATCAAGTAAATAAAAATTTGTTTGAGTTTGCCCTAGTTCACTAGTACGAGAAAGATGGTAAATTATGGTGGTGTCTTAAATTGAAACTACTCAAACATTATATCTATATACCATTAGAGAGTATAGACAGAACTGTACATATAGTGCTGAAATTTAACAAATCGAATGAATATCTAAATTTTATGTTCTAATTTAGAGTATATATATATTTTTTTTTTTTTAATTCGGCAGTCATGCCATAACTTTATTTATCATAATTTGTATATTACATTTTATGACTACTTCTAACTGTAGCTAAAATCTAAAGTATGACCCACCCGGTTGTCCCAATGGACACCTATGTGTGACCTGCTATAGCAAGGTTTTACCTCCTCACTTTTCTCCACCTTCGTTAAGGTTTCTAAAAAGTGGTTCACCGGCAAGGACTTGCAGCCTATTAATTTAGAGTATATATTTAAGTGCATATTTAATTTAAAGTGTATATTAAATATATATAGATATATTTTAATTATATAAAATATAAATTAATTCAAACCGTATAATTGAAAATACGATTAAAAAAATTCGATGATAATCGATAAATATATTTTTATTGATATGCATCTACTAATTGAATTAGATCAATTCCTGATATATATTGAGTAATAAGGAGAGTGACAAAAATCAGATGATTTTTTAGGGGGGGTGAGGTAAAAAAAGTTGAAATTATATATAAGAACCTGACTATATATATAATAAAAAAGAGAGAGGAGATAGGCCTCTGATAAAAAATAATCAGGTGATTAATGATATAGCTCTAACAGGTTTATCAATTTTTATCGTTAAATACAAATGATAAGTACCGTTTATAAGCTATATATTGATATAAATCTATGCTAATGTAATATATTTTTGGTATACATCAATTTATAAATTTACACAACTCTTTCTGCCAATCATTTGTACCAAATTTTCCCACTTGAAGAAAACAAAAATTATTTGTTAAAGCGTGGCCTATATATAATGTATAGTAGGATAACACAAGAAACCAGTTTTTATAAAGGTCAACTTATGCTAAAAGGATTCCTTTGTATATTTGGTATGCAAACCAAAAGCGTCTTCTTACAAGATAACTAGCAAAAGTGTGTGCTCTTGTACAAGAAATTTTAGTGAAAAACTTAGAAAGTTCCTATCGACAAAGTATTTTGTAAAAAAACAATAGGAATAGCAAAAATAAGAAGGTTTTCTGAATATACCTTTTTTAGTTTGGATACAAGTATTTCTTACCTTCTTCTTCTTGCCTTTCTTTCTAAAATTTTCAAAAAAGTAGCTAAATTAGTTTATCCCCAACAAAAGATCAGCATTGTTTACCCTTTCTATTTTCAGACAAACTCAGTAGAATGCAGCCACATGTTTGTTTTAGTAACAACATGGTGCTACTCCAGGTAATAGTGATCTTATATCTAAGGTTAATGAGATATTCGACAATAAACACAAGTCAGAAAGAAAATTTTAATAATAAGGCAAAGCTTTATAGTAGAGATATACAACAGTAGCATTTGTTATATAATTTTTATGAGCCCTGCACAGGTCATAATAGTGCTGCAAGTCACCCTTCTTTAGAATTTTTTTTCCCTTTTTTTCTTTTTGAGGGTTTTTGGTTTTATTTTGTACAGCGGTCATTACTCTTTCCTCCCTTTTCTTATCACCCTTTTATATATTATTATCATCTTTTCCATGTCTATTGAAGTTTATTTTCTTTAGTGTGAGACTCTCTAAAGAGAATGCACTTTTTATAGGATAGCAGTTCAATTGCGGTTTCAGTATAGTTTGTATACTGATGTGGCGAGTTGCACTTGGATATCATAATTTGAATATCAGGTGATGTTAAACTTAGTTTTAGATCAATATGTATTAGTTTACTATTCATATTAAAAATATCTTAAAGTCTAGGCAGAACTGCCAAAATAAAAAAAAATATTTTTGGCATAATAAGAGCGCTGACATTTATTAGGGCAGTCGCACTTATTACGTAATATATTTTTATTAGAGGGGTCGCCTCCTCCCCCACATCAGATTTATTAGCCAATCAAATTAATATAATATATATATATTATATACTACGTTAGGTCTCTCTGACCCCCCAATGATATTACATAATATCTGCTACTCCCCTTACCTAATATCCATTTACTATAGAGGCTTACTCCCACCCCCAGGTAAGATCTATAAATAGAATTTTAGCCAATTAAATTTAACTAAGATAAAATTTTTCTTGACCCCCACTTCCTAAAATATTACCTAATAAATGTTTGTGCTCTAACTAGGGTGCAGAGTGGGCCGAGCTAAACCCGGAAATTAGCGGACCGGGCCGGGCTCGGGCCTAGTTTCGGGCTCACATTTTTATAAAGCGGCCCGGGCTCGGGTCAGGCCTAAAAAATATCAGGCTGGTCCCGGGCCTCTGTAATATACCCAATTAGGTCCGATTAGGCCCGGTAAACCCTAGAGGTAGATTACGTATATATGCATATATATACTATAGGTATTTTCAAATATGCTTTTGCTTTTTGCTTTTTTTTTCAACAAAAGCCGAACTCGGGTTTTGTTGAAAAAAAAAGCAAAAAGCAAAAGTATATTTAAAAATACCTTATATTGTAGTTATAATGTAGGGGTAAGAAATTTAATTCTTGTGCACTAACCAATACGGTGCAAGAATAAAAACCTCAATTTTACCTTATTCATTACAAAAGTAAATAT
Organism: Gigaspora rosea; assembly: GCA_003550325.1. NCBI lineage: Eukaryota > Fungi > Glomeromycota > Glomeromycetes > Diversisporales > Gigasporaceae > Gigaspora > Gigaspora rosea. The sequence continues at coordinate 65,649 of QKWP01000315.1, forward strand.
TGATTTAAATTGTGTTACTTGATTATCTTTTTTTTAAGGAATAAGATTTTAATTTTTGTCCTGAAATAATTGTGATTTTTAGACTTGCACCATACGTACGTATGTACGTAAACTTCACTAGGTAGGAAAACATACCCTTAGTAAGAAATCAAAAAACCAGACAAGTAAGTCTGGTGAACGAATATAGATTAGAAGAACATTTCGAATATATTATTATCCATGCTATCAGTTTCAACACTATACTATCGGCTCTTAAAAAAAGGTTTTAATACGATTTCCGATGGCATCTTTTGCCGTCAGAGTCAAAAATCTATATGAAATACGGGCTGGACCGGGCTTGGGCCAAATTTAAAATAAAGCCCGGCCTGGTTTGCTTAGCGGGCTTTTTTGTCGGGCTTGAGCCCGATTTATAACAAAGCCCCGCCCGGTTTGTTTAACGGGCTTTTTGTCGGGCTTGGGCTTGAAATTGGGCCTAAAAAAATTTTTTGGGCTCTGTTTCAGGTCTTAGAAAGCCCGACCTGACCCGGCCTGTTTCACACCCTAGCCCTAATCGGTTATTATATGGTATAATAACAGTATAATAATAGTATAATAACGGTATAATAACAGTATAATAATACGTGATTTAAAATCAGAAATTATTCATATAATATTATTAGATTTTATATTTTATTGGCTGTTAAATAGAACCCCGAAGAACTCTGATACAACTCAGATCTGAGTTTGTATAATTTTAGTAGTATTTTAGCCAAATAGATATATAAAATAAAGCAAAATTTGAAAATTTACTATATAAAAATGCAACGTTTGATGAATTTCCAAGCAAAATTTCCTTTCTTAAAATTATCTGAGTTGTATTAGAGTTCTTTAGGGTCCTTGTTAAATCTATTACATTCATTTCAAATCCATTATCAAATAATTCATCGTTATCGCTATTATCACAATTATTTCTTTAAAATTTGTTTCTTGATCAGCTCTAGTATCATATTTACTATATATTAGCTTCTATAAGAGATCAGCATGATAGAACTTCTTTTTAATTGGCTATCATGTCAGATAATCTTTATCAAATATGATTGGCTGATTGAATATCAGTAAATTGTAAGTTTGATACTTTCGATATATTAAAATATAAAAAACCTTTGCTATTCAATCTATATTACACAAACTTATCAAAGGACTTATTTAATAGCTCTTATCGTTATGTTAAAAATTATAATATGTAATATAATATTCTAGAATTATTGATCACTAAAAACATTAAATACATTAATATCATTCAACGTTATAATCTTTAATATTGATACTGTATTTTACTCTTTTTTAACATGAATGCAATTTTTTTTTTTTTTAATATTAGGGGTGTAGCTCCTGCCCCAAACTTTATTAATACTTAAGCAAATTGACATATGGTGGTGCCTTTTATACATACATATTATATTCCTTAGATTGTAGTAGAACACAGGCAAATTTGCCTGCGTTTTTGCACTTTTTTAGCTCTGATTTACTTTTTTAAAATACTAAAATAATTAAATAAAACTTTGTACAATTATATTTGAAAATAAGGATTACTTTTTTGCAAAATTAATTTTTATATTATAAGAAAATAAATTATAGTTACATATAAGCTGAAAATAGATAATTTTAAAAAAAAAATTTTTAAAAAAATTTTATTACAATTTTTCTGCGATCTTATTTAGTTTTAGTTTTAGAACTATAGTTCTTAAGACAAAATTGTAGTTTATATAAAGGATAACAACTTTCATTATTGCAACTTTAATGATTTACTTGTAAAAATTAAGACTTGCATTAGAAGTAAAGATTTTTTTATAGATGGGAATATATAAAATTTGAAAAAATCTAAAGAAAAATTTTAATAGTAAAAATGCCAATACAAGAACTTTAAACATTTATTATATTAAAGTTTTCTAATGATTTTAAAAAAATTTTATAACAAAGTTACTAAAACAAAACTTAAAGAATATTTTTTACTTAGAAAAGATATGGCTAAAATCAATATTTAAAATTTTATTAAAAATTTTAAAATACGCAGGCAAATTTGCCTGTGTTACAATCTAAGGGATACAAGTATTGAAACTAGGACTTCAGGCTATCAAACCTTTTATCCACAGCTAAAACCCACCAGAGCCTTTAATATTCTCATTTATAGTTGACCTAGATTTGTACGTCCCTTTCCAACCAACAATCAACGTCCACATGTCCGCTACTTTATCCACATTTCCTAATTTGTCACTTCCAACTTGGTGTGTGTTGCCAGGTAGGCGCTTAATGCTTCCAAGTTAGTGTACCTGAAATCTGGTTACCCAGAAAATCCCTTACTAGCGTACTTCTCGGGGGTTCGTATCTCAAGCTATGCAGCTGCCTCTACTACAAGGGTAAGTATCTCAAGCCTGCATGCTGCCGCAATGAGCCGGTTTTCTGTGACTTGAGAACCCAGGATTTAACGTTCTGAAATGAATACAATTTTTCAAACATTAATACAAATATTATCTATTATAAATTCTATTGTTACAGTAAATATAACATGCACCTGTTTTTTTATATTATACAAGTGTCTGTGGGGGACGCCGCTGGCGCCCCTTTATGCATAATGTTAAACAGTTCCACAGTTTTTGCGAAGTCATGGATAAATTTGATAGCTGCTTCGATCGGGTTTCCAATTTAAATTCTGACAGCAAAATATGCGGTCAGAATTGAACCTAATATCAACTAAACTTTAAAGAAATTTGCTTACGCTATAAATTTGACACACATTCAAAAATTGTTATTTATATATAATAACGATTATAGCTCTAGCCTATATTACACGGGTTTGTTTTGGTTTATTAATCAGGGATTAATAAATTATGCGGGCATAAATGTCCGTATCGTCATGTGTTATTGCTAGAAATTCCAATTAATTAATTTATGCGGGTCTTCGCCATTGCATAATTGAGACTTTGCATGGTTATGTGGGTGTCACACAGATTAATCAATCAAAACTATTTTAGCAACATTGATCAATTTACTATGATCAGATTTTTATCAAAGAAATTAAGATAATTAATCAATGTAAATTTACTATTATTTATTATAAAGCAAAGTGCAAGATTCGTAAAAGTATCACACAAATATTGCACTTATTTTTCCAATTTTTTTTAATTGAAAACAGTTTGTCAGAACAGCTATGTTTGAATTTTCTAATTATATTTCTATTATATTTTTAAGATAATTTTTTTGTCCTAATTAATGAATTTTCAAGTATTCTATATAACAAATGCTTAGAATTCCATATAACATTTTAAACTTACCTTCCACAATCCTATTCTGATATCTAAGCTAATCTAATTCTAATTATGTTCTACCGTTAATTCCATTCTAGCCTACTAGAACCAATGTTTATGTTTGTGGCTGAAGTTGATACCCGACTGGAAAAGTAACTTCAAGTGAGACCGAAATTAGCCTCTGAAATTAAATAAATTTGCACGCATTAGTTATCAATTATAGGCGGGTGTAATTTTAGCCTACTGAAGTTGCAAACTCAGTTAGTCAACTCTAGTCAACAAAAACTCACCACCGACCACCATCCAAGTAATGGTCATTAATTGCAGAAGAATCGATAAATAATGACACTGGCAAGTGTGATGTTGAAAAATGAAAATAGTACTAACAAAATAATGGCCTCAACAAAACAACGGCTCCAATAAATGATGATTTCAACAAAATGTTAGCATTGAAGAAGACAACACCACAAAAAGGAGGTTAAATTGTGGATTAGTATTGTAATGAAAAGAAAAAAAAATAAAATAAAATAAAAATAAATGAAAAAACTTATCTGTATATAATGATCTGTGTAACCTGCAACTTGCTACGATTAACAAAATTCTTTTAATATTATATACCTTCGTTATACAATAAAAGTTCACTATGCTAATCAGCCAATAAAATTCTTGAACATTGGGCATTGTCCAAGTCCAAGTCCAATAATTTACTTGGACATTTGGGCCCTCAAAAGTAGAAACCAAGGAATTTGGCCGATCACGGGTTTTGAGAAAATCGGCAAAAACTATTTTGTTACACAAAATCAAAACAATCTAAAATTAGATTATTCATGATTAACAAACCTGTTTAAACAGGATTATTAGATCTGCAGATTCCGTATTACTATCGGTAAATCTCGGTAAATCTATTTTAGATTATAGTGTCAAAAGCTTTTAACCATTGTATCGCAAAAATTTATTAAGTGATCAGACTTTCATTATTAAGTAAAAAAGATTGAGCCTAAAATTTTACACCTATCAATCAAACAGATCAATTTTCAAAAAATAGTCAAATTCCTTGGTTTCTACTTTTGAGGGCCCATTTGTCCATGTACATTATTTAATTATATGAATAATATGGACATGGACATTGGACATTATCCAAAATTGTCCAAGTCCAATGATTTTACTTGGACATTTGTCCAAGTACATTACTGCCGTAGCGCACTAACCAAAAGACCCGGGTCTAATGTAATCTACCCGTCAAAAAAAAAAAACTTACAAAAGACCCGGGTATATTATACGGCAGCGGGTTTGTACTGCAAGAAAGGAAAAAAAATCTTAAGTATTTAGACATTTCACACTTACAATAAGCAGTCTACAATTTTAAAAAAACTCTAATTAATTAATAGAGTTCTGTGCTTTGCACCGGGTATTTTGCAATGGGGTATTGAAAAAGGGAGGCACTTTGGCCAGTGCACTACGGTAGTTGTTAATAACAATATACGTACTCAACTTTACGCAATTTATAAATCGATCTCAATTAATAAAATTAATTATACAAATAATGCAACAATTATATATAGATCGCGATCATGATTTTAATTTTTTTATACTTAAATCATAGTACAGGGATTTAGTCATACTCGTCAAATTTGGTTTAGCACTTCCAAAAACTGGATAGAGCAACATTGTGAATTTCTCACAATATGCGATTTGTGCCCATTTATACCATCTCATTTTCACATGTGCAAAATGATTGGTAAAAATGTAGGTGACACTCGTGACAGGCAAATCATTTTATAATAGTAGGAAGAAAAAAAAAATTTTAAGCATTTAGACATTTCACACTTACAATAAGCAGTCTACAATTTTAAAAAAACTCTATTTAATTAATAGAGTTCTTGTGCTTTGTACCGGGTATTTTGCAATGGGGGTATTGAAAAAGGGAGGCACTTTGGCCAGTGCACTACAGTAGTTGTTAATAACAATATACGTACTCAACTTTCCGGTTTTGTGTTTTTGGCGTCGCAATTTATAAATCGATCTCAAATAATAAAATTAATTATACAAATAATGCAACAATTACATATAGATCACGATCATGATTTTAATTTTTTTATACTTAAATCATAGTACAGGGATTTAGTCATACTCGTCAAATTTGGTTTAGCACTTTCAAAAACTGGATAGAGCCATTAACGCATTGACTTGTATTAAATATACGCAATATTGTGAATTTCTCACAATATACGATTTGTGCACATTTATACTATCTCATTTTCACATATGCAAAATGATTGGTAAAAATGTAGGTGACACTCATGACAGACGAATCATTTTATAATAGTAAGTAGAATAGTACATATTTTCATACATTTGTATCCACAAACTATAGCTAACAAAACCAATGCCTCTGATTGTATGCATCTCTTATAACTATTTAAACAATCTAAACGTTATAAATAAGAGTTTTATAAATATAGATAAATAAAAAATATGCAAATATCCTATTAACTGTTTAGCAGTCATATAACTATATATTCATATACTTATTCTAGTACATTTGTATATACATATATACATTCATTCTCATGTCTTATGAAAGTCATACAGATCATTAGATATGTTAGGTGTGTTTTGACAAAATATCTACATTATGGCCACAGAACATCCAAGTAAAGTTTCATAGAAATTGGTCAATTTTTTGATAAGTTGTCATATGATATACCCCTATTCCTTATGTTTTTGATATGTAAAATCTTGTGTAATCACTATGCATACATCGGGAAAATAAATAAGGCGCAGATCTGCACAAATCTGCGACCCTAAAAAATTTTACCAAATTTTGCAATAACTTGTGATCCAGTGGTCAAATTTAACAATTTAGGTACCATTCGATTTGTCTTGATGAGATGGATTGAATGGTATCAAAACCGTTGAATTCCAATCACCAGAACACAAAAAAATCTCATTTATGTAAATTTTATAAAAATCGAATGATCTTGCCAACCAGTAGTCCAAATTTAATGATTTTGGTACCATTTGATTCCTCTCGAAGAGACGGTTCGAATGGTACTAAAAACATCAAAATCTGATTACTGGTTAACAAGTTATTTGTAAAAAACAATTTGCGGTACAGTTTTGCGCAGAAATTTAAATTTCTTTTTTAAATTTCTGTGCAGAACTGCGCCGCAAATCGTTTTTTATGAATAACTTGTTAACTGGTAATCCGATTTTGACAATTTTGGTAACATTTAAACCGTCTCATCGAGAGGAATCAAATGGTACCAAAAATCATTAAATTTGGACTACTGGTTGGCAAGATCGTTCGATGTTTATAAAATTTACATAAATGAAATTTTCTTGTGTTCTAGTGATTGGAAATCAACAATTTTGGTACCATTCGACCTGTCTCATCGTGATGAATCGAATGGTACCAAAATCGTTAAATTTGACTACTGGATCACAAGTTATTGCAAAATTTGTTAAAAATTTTCAGGGTTGCGGATTTGTGCAGATCTGTGCCTTATTTATTTCCCATATAAATCAAACTTCTGTCATGCTTAAAAAATTGTTAGGTTCTTTAAATTATTACAGTTAGTGTTTTTAATTAATATAATTAAATTTTATTAGTTTTTTTTTTTTTTTTGTGTTAAAGTTCCCGCTTTGGGTGAGAGTTTATTTAATCAAGCCTGTGGATCAAGGGCGCCTCTTTGGGCGCATCCACAATTGAGTTACATTGAATGAGAGTACAACTAGCCACACGTACAACTTTTGGTTGTCTAATTTAAGTAGTCCGCCCGAAGGTTCTACACTAGTTGCCATACCTACAACCCAACTAGGGGATTGCCTATTTAAACCCTCTGGTCCAATGCTTCGCATGTCAATCCTACTTGTGATCACCGGTACAGCCCTCCGATACATTAGTCAGTCGAAGACAGTCCCGAATGCTACCTACATCCCCTTAGGACTAATTTATCCTCGCGGGTAAACTTGGTAGAGCAGTCCCTGTCCCACACAGGTATTACCTACACTTCAGTAACTTACGCACTCACCGAGGCAAGCAACTTGCAGTCAGGGGGTACCTAACCGCTACCATTACCTACTTCTGCCCTTGTAAGGTTCACACCGACCCCGGTACCCACCATTACTTTCCTACCGGTCCATCACCGGGTGCCCCAAACATTAAATTTTATTAGTTAATTTATATTATTCCATATTTTATACCAAAATTTGATAGTATAATAATAGTTATTATACATATATTAACCAATATTATTATACCGTATAATATTTTTTACAACCCTACTTATAGTACAAAATTTGAATATCATTGAACTATTTTGAACTATTTCGAAAAATTAGTCCAATGCGTGATCCAGGTTACAGATCTACTGATTCAGCTTGGTTTTTTAGTCCTAAAATATTTTAAAAGGGGTTCAAAATATTTCAAAATCATTTTTGAAATATTTCATAATATATTTCGAAATATTTTGAAAATTGATATTTCAAAATATTTTAAAATATATTATGAAATATTTTGCTTATTATGGTTTGTAAGACCTTATGTAAAATTATACTATTACTAGAAAAACGAATACCTGTTAGTGTCCGAACCCAAGAATAAACATCGGGCTGATTTGTGTCGATCTCTATAGCTAATTGGCTGCACATGACTGGAATCCAATACAAAATCGTGTCCATTGCTATACTATAAAGTCCTTACTATGCTTTGGACAATAAATTTGCTAATAGGTGATACAAGTAGGATTGGCAGGAGAAACAGAGACCAAAGGGTTTAAATTAAGCAATCTCTTAGTTGGGTTGCAGGTATAGTAGCTAGTGTAAACCTTTGGGCAGACTACTTAAATTAGACAACCAAAAGTTGTATGTATAGCTAGTTATGTTTTCATCTATGTAACAAATATCAGAGTGCCAAAGAGAACCTCTTGATCTACAGGCTCGAATAAACAAAAACTTATTACCCATAGCAAAAACTTTGATACAAAAAAAAAAAAAAACTTTTTATAAACAGGAATGCTGATTTCTATTTTTTATATATCAGATATATCAGATATAGTATAGATTTGTTATAGATTTTTTTTTTGGTGTTAAGGTAAGGTTTTGTTATAGATTTTATTAATACAAATTCTTCTTTCATAGTTTTTTTAAACTACAGTATGTTAATTTTGGTTTCTTTTTTTTTGTTTTTTTTATCTTTTCTCATTTTATGTTGTCACTTTATTGGTTTTTGTTTAGATTATATATTGTAGTTCTTCTCACCTTTTTTTTTTTTATTTATGATTTTTGTAAATTACTTTTTGTTCATATAAGTTTCATATAGGTATGGATCTAAATGCTTTTTGTTCTAGAGGCTAGATAAGGAGGATTAAAGAAAAGTTAGCAATCTTGATGGGTTGACAATTACTATCAGTAAAGCTAAAGGTGGAAAAAACTTTTAAAAAGAGAATAGTTGTTGCAGTGAACCGCACTTAGGTACCTTCTTAGTAACCGAGTGAGTCTTTATTTGGTAATTGGAGGATCAATAGCAGTGTTGATCTATGTGTATTCTTTAGCGGTACTTATCTTAATCCATATAGATGAATAAAGGCAGGATTGCTAAAGTTAAAAAAAAAAACTTCGTTTTTATAAATTATAACTCTTAAGTTTAAAGAAGATCGGATGATATATTCTATATAATTTATTGTTTTTATAAAAACTTTTAATACCCCGGACTTGAATGTATTGTACCCGGTATCGCTCCGTAAATCTGATTATTGATTGGACAAATGACATGTGACAGAATCTTTCATAGATTTTCAATCGTGGTTATTTACGTAAAGCACTCAACCACAGGTTTCTTTGACGATAATGGCCGAAGCTATCTTGGGCTCCACAGCTCGCCAACGTTTAGAGCCTTACCTTCTTCTTTCTAAGTCAGCCAAGGGAGGAGCATGTGTTCAACTGATTAAAGACGTTCTAGCAGCCCCAGGAGTTTACGTATTTGCAGAGCTGTTAACTATGCCTAATGTTGCTGAGGTATTAGGATATTACTTATTCCCTCATTGTTTTCATATGTGGTGTGTTGCTTGTCTAGATAGCGGTCTCGCGCATGGAACGATTTATGTTATTATGGTCTGATTAATATCTCTGAGTAAAAACTTTATTTCATTTATTTTATTTTCAGCTTGAACATAATGAACAATATCAGTCATACTATACATTGTTAAAGCTGTTCTCATATGGAACCTATAAAGATTATAAAGGTATTTAAAAATATAATTTGATTTATACCATCAACGAAAATTATTTTTTCAATGTTACTGATGACTTTGTCTCATTATTAGAAAGCATTTCACAATTACCTTCATTGGATCCGGCTCAACTCAACAAATTAAAATATTTGTCGATTGTCTCTTTGTCCGAGAAATCAAGAGTATTTAATTCATTCGATTTAAAATGTCTTAAACAGACTTTTCAGTTGATAACATCATTTTTATTAATATCTAGACTATTCCTTATGACACCCTTTTGGAATATCTTGATATACCCAATGTACGTGAACTTGAAGATCTAATTATAGAGGCGATCTATCAGGATGTAATCAAAGGTAAATTAGATCAAAAGCGGAAACAGCTTGAAATTGAATATACTATGGGTAGAGATTTGCGACCTGGACAAATTGATCAAATGTTACGTACTTTAAGTGATTGGTGAGTATCATACAGCCATAAATTTTAAACCAAAGGTGGAACTAAGTAATTTATGGAGATTATCGCTCGTAAATAAGGTCTCAAACATCGGAAGAAATTTTGAAGGCCATCGATGCTAAAATTATACAGGTTCGTGATGCAGCTGTTCAAAACAAAAAGCAAAAGGAGGAATATGAGAAAGAAGTAGAACGTCTTCGAAAGGAAGTTAAATCAAGCTCAAAGAATGCGGATCATATGGAAATCATGAGTGGTTCGATCGACCAATACAGTAGCATGGATTATCATGATGAAAATATTAAAGGTGGAGGGCGAACAGGAAAAAGGTAAGATATTGTTTCACAATTCTATTTATTATGCACGTTAGTACTTCTCAAGATATTGAGACTTGGGGAGAGATTTTTTGAATGTCCTTTATTTGATCCAAATTTTTCGTGGCAAATGGTTTTATATATACTCGTTCCTCCGTAAATGACGCTGAAATGTGTAAACAGCAGGAAACGTAATCGACGACATTGAAACCAAGCATACGTTTCCATTTGTCCTTTTTTTCTTTAATATCCCTATCTTTCATCTAGGAACCCAAAAAGGTTCTTGTCTGGCCGAAGATAAATTCAATCGACTCTCTTTATGCCGAACCCTACCTATAGCGAACTAAAAGATTCAGAACAGATAACTTATATTATTTACACTGGATACACCGACTTTATGTAATAAATTTGCTATACCGCATCCGAACCTAATTGGGTCAGTACATATAGCCTATCATATATATAAATACCGTATATTTTTTTTATATAACAATTAGATAAACAATTAGAATATACTTATATAAAGATTATATAGGTTGTTACCCTTACCCGTGACCTCCCATCCCATGGCAAAAAGTGTCTGACTACGTTTCTAATATCCAGAAATGTGTATCATAAAGGTTATATAAAAATTAAAGTCTTAAAATTAGGTTTAAAATCATAAAATTTTGCGTATTATATTATTCATGATAAAGTAGTTTGTGTGCGATAGTGTTATGATAAAAATCATTTTTTATATCACATAAAATGAGCTATGTCATACATACAAGACACTTATTACAATAGTTTATACAGTCCCTTAGAAAAACTAATCGATACAGTACTGTATAACACTAATTGAGCCAAATCACGTGAAATAAAAAATTTTTTTGTAAATATATATTATTGGTCAGATGTAGTGTAAATAGATTAAATTTTCGTTCTGATTTTGTGAATATCGATATCAAAAAGTTTATTCAAGTGCATAATGGGTAAGTTCAACGACTTAGTCGAGCAAATAAGTTTATATAAATAATTCAAATTTTTTTTTTTTCAGCAAAAAGCAAGAATCATACCAATCACAATCAAAGTAAGTTGTTTGCGTTTCTTTCATTTATAGCTTTTTCTTATCCAATTTAATTTTTCATAAGACCGCAAGGCTCACCGAAATGGTATCAAAAAGCCTAAAACCTACCGGTATCCATCTCTAAAAGGAGTATGCTATCATAGTAGTTATTGATCATTCCATCCATTCGTTTGTTATTTTAATAAATTCTATCGATCTTGAATTATTTTATCAGGTTGATCCAAAATTTCTTCGTAATCAACGTTATGCTAAGAAGGTAAGAAATAAAATTGCGCAAATTGATTATCTTTTATAACTAACTTTGTGGTATTTCTTTGAAGGGTAATTACCTAGCCTTGAAAGAAGCAAAAGCCGCTGCATAGTTAATAGATTAATCAAACATAATATATAATATATATTCAAATACTTTGATCGAACTATGTACTTAGGTTTAAACTTTTTTAAATTTTATTAGAAAAATTTTTTTTTTTTTGTTTTTTTTTTAAAAAAAAGCAATTTAAAAATTCTAGTATTAATATAAAAATTAAAAATACCGTATTTATGCATTATAATAATAAATAACTTGATGTGACTAGACTCTCGCACTCAAGGTTGGCAATGGAGCCGGAGCTCGATGGTTACGTGAATGGAGCTGAAAAAAACTAGTATCCATTGATTCCATTCAGAGCTTTATTGGCTCCATTCGCAGCTCCATTGAGCTCCCTGCTCACACTATACAAAAATATAATCACTCAAGTTTTCAACTAATCGATTTGAAAATTTTTGCTAACTCGAAAAATTGTTTATTACTCATGCAATATATAGTAAAAAAAATATTACTATTAAATTATTTTATTCATTATGATTCGTATTATTAATTAGGTGATTTTTTCATTCATATTTTCTTTAAAATTTAGCACTATCTGAGTGAGATTTACTGTTATACTATGCAGAATTTTTTTTTTTGGTTTTGTTGTTAAAGTATCAAAGGTAGTTTTATAAATAAATTTTAAAATATTTTTTCCTTTTTTTTTTTTTTAAGGTGAGATATTTTTTTCATTTTATTATATATAGTATTATATTTAATTTTTATAAATTAGCAATTTTTCTTTTTTTTTTTTTTTTTTATTTTATACAAATTCTTGCATCCTTTCTAAACAGTCCCTTCTTGTAAAATAACTCAATTTTCTCCCTTTCTACAAGACCACTTAAATAAACTTCTCTTTACTTGAAGCGAACTTCTTTACTATCATTTAACAGAATTTCATTTAATTCCCAAACACTTAACAGGAATCTTGCTTCGTCCGAAAGTACTGCCCATGCAGCACTCAGTGCTATGTTTTCCGTTTCCTACCACAAATTCTCTGCAAAACTACACCGCATNAATTTTTTTTTTTTTTTTTTTTATATCAGAATAGTAAAAATTTTTTTTTTTTTAAACTTAACAACCATGCTCTACTTTATTAGCAGTTTACGTAAAAATTACATGAACTAAAAACTAACTATAATATAGGCTAATACCCGGCTTACTCCACTAGTGCCCAGGTATAGTTGTTGCACTGATGTTTGATAGTCTCGCAGCTACATACAATTTTCCTCATATATTTCTACAAGAGCATGTTCAGATCCTCAGCTACCTTCAAAACGAAATTCTATATATAAAAAAAGAAACTATTTTCGCATCCACCAACTTCTATATGCGAACCTCTTATTTGACTTAACATTGAGTTCTTAACTAACTCATTCAATGAGTTCTCTACCTCTTGTTTTTCTGTTTTTTCCACTCTCTGTCTTTTCTTTCAGCCTCTATGAGCTCCGGAACGCGTGGCTCCTTGTTTCGAACTTCAAAATCCTTATGTTTTCTTTTCAGGGATCTCTTTATACCGGCACCTTTTTCCTACTTAATGACTTCATTACATCTCTCCTTCCAAATAACATGGTAAAAACCTTCTTGTACTACATACAAAAATGCATCTATACAAATTCTTGTGTCCTTTCTAGACAGTCCCTTCTTGTAAAATAACTCGATTTTCTCCCTTTCTACAAGACCACTTAAATAAACTTCTCTTTTCTTGAAGCGAACTTCTTTACTATTACTTAACAAAATTTCACTTAATTCCCAAACACTTAACAGGAATCTTGCTTCATCCGAAAGTACTGCCCAGAATAGTAAAAATTATTAACATTTATATTAATAATATTTGATATAAGTAACTCTAATATATATATTTACTATATTATATCTATGCAACTAGTATATCTAGATATCAAATATATTATTACACTTTCTATTTTCTAAAGTTAACTAATTTAAGTTTATAAACTATTAATTATAGAATAGATTGAAAAGACCTAAAAATTGGCTAATTTTATTGGCTAATTTAGAATAAAAATTACTTTGAATGATACTATAAATAAAAAAAAATAATAGTATTTATAATTAGGTTTATAATTTAAATTTTACAAAATTTAAGGATGTGGTGACTTAGGGAAGTTGGTACGTTGTCACCCCCAAGTGGCAGGTCTAGTGTTCAAATCCCACTGGCGACGCTTTTGAAAAATAGACCTGTGTTCCGGTAACTGTGTCTTGTCGATCGGTTGGGTACACTACCTGTAGTCCTTGGTTACTATCTTGAATGGGAGCTTTCGGGCGAAATTGTATCTCATTACACAGCCAAATCCAAGGAACCGGAGAAACAGAAACCCATTTGGCAAGTCCCGAGTAGAGAGGTAGCTAGACTTTCGACGGTACTGGGAAAAAGGATCTTAGCGATAACTGACCGGAAAACTGGACAGGCAAGAGCCCTATGGCAAAGGGGCCCATCAACCTGGCCGCCGAAGTCGTACCGGAGGAAAAGGTCATGTGTTATAGAAGCATGAACCAAGGAAAGGGAGACCTTAGGCACCTAAAGCCTGGCAGACCGATCCTTCTGGGCCAACTGGATTGGTAGTCTGGGATAACTGGGAAAAAGGTTCCAAAGAGTGACTAACCAGGTACTGGGGTCTAGTGAACTCCACAAGGGCAGTAGTAGGTAATAGTAGCGGTTACAGGGTAACCCCCTAACTGCAAGTTGTTTGCCTCGGTGAATGCGTAAGTTACCGAAAGTGTAGGTAAATACCTGTGGGTGACAGGTATCACTTTACCAGGTTTACCACAGGGGCAAATGCCCTCCAATAGGTGTTTGGCTAAAGCCTCAGGGTACTTTTAATAGTGAATTACTCGAAAGGGTATATAAGAAGGAAAATTGAACATGGGTAGAAGCCAGAGAGTTTAAATAGGCAATCCCCTAGTTGGGTTGCAGGTATGGCATCTAGTGTAGAACCTTCAGGCGGACTACTTAAATTAGACAACCAAAAGTTGTACGTGTGGCTAGTTGTACTCTCGTTATACAAATGTAATATGTGGCACAGTCATATTGACCGGGCCAACCC
>QKWP01000315.1:81321-93621 GCA_003550325.1 Gigaspora rosea
ACTATATTTGAATTATATATAAGAGATTTAAATCTTATTATAGTAAAAAAATTATTACTTGTTATATAATAAAAAATATAATTTGTATTATAAGCCTTGTACTACAATAGTAGAAAATCATTGCTATTTTTAGTAATTTATATAAGCTCTTTAATTTTTAGCTATAGTATAAAAAATTTTTTTATTAAATAAATTTTTTTATACTTTTAATAAAAGTTGTAAATAATAACAATCTAATTCTAATTATAAAAATTCTTTAATATAGAATTTGTTTATCTTAAATTATATTACTTTAAATTTTAAAAAAATTACAATTATTTTTTTTAATATAAAATCTATAATCTTTATATAGTAATTTTATAGTATTTATTAGTAAAACTTTAAAGTTAAATTATTTTTTGTATATTGGTCTAATATTAAATTTTTTTTTATAATTAAAATAAGCAAACTTAACCTTATAATTTTTATAAATTTTTTAAATAAATTTTTTATAAATAAAAATATTTTATATAATAACTAGTAAATACTATAAAAAATTAGTCTAAACTAAAATAGTCAAATTAAAAAAAATTCTAAAAAATTAAAAACATAATTTAAAGCTATCAAACTTTTTTATAGCAAAGCCCAAGATCTAAAAAACTATATAAAACAGTTTAAAATATAATTAATTTTTAAAATTAATAGATAATTGTCTTTAAAGAGTGTCACTTTTGAGTACAAAAGGCTACCAGTAGTACACCTAAATCCTATCCATTAATATAATATATAGACATGATCACTACTTCTAACCATGTATCCATAATAAAATCACGTGATAAATGGCATGCCCCTTAAGATAGTACAATTTAAAAAGTTAATTTTTATTTTAAAATAATATAAATAAGCATATTTGAAATAACATACAGGTCAATTAATTAACATGCAAGTGAACATTATTCTGTAGCTATATGATAATAAATTATAAATAAAATTAATTCAAATATAATAAATAATAAAATAGACCAATTTAATCAAATACTATAATAGCTATAAAAAAAGCAATCAAATATAAGGGCGCTAACATTTATTAGGTAATATTTTAGGGAGTGGGGGGTCAAGAAAAATCTTACCTTAGTTAAATTTGATTAGCTAAAATTCTATTTATAGATCTTACCTGGGGTAGGGGTAAGCCCCTATAGTAAATGAATATTAGGTAATAAATGTTAGTGCTCTAATTAATATAATTAATAAAATAAAATCTTCAGGTATAATGAATATAAAAAATAAGTATAGTTTAAATTAGTGAATTGACCCGGCTAAAAAATCTTCACCCGGGTCACCCGACGGGTGGACCATGCGCCACCCGAGTGGAAACAGGTCAGTCCAAAAAAAGGCACCACCCGAGTCACCCGACAGGTGACCCGACAGGTGACCTGTCGGGTCACCTGGGTCAATTAAAAAAATCTCTGGTGCTTATTATGACTAGTGATTTGACCCGGGTGGGTGTATCCTATAGTTGGTGGTAGAATTAATTTACAAATTAATACGGTTACTACATTGCCGTATTTTTTGCCGTAATTGCTATGAGCCGTAAAGCCGTAATGCCATAATGCCGTAATGCCATAAAGCCGTAATGCCGTAATACCGTAATGCAGAAATACTATCTGCTATAATACCGTTTATTAAAATTCTGTACTGCATTATGGTTTCCTTTAAATAATATACTATTAAATTTTTTTCGAATTTGATTCTGTCGACTTCATTGATTTTGTATATGTAATGACTATGAATAAAGGGGTAGGTCTAGGTTTTATTTTGACTTAAACATCGTAATTTATTTTTTTTGGCCAATTAGACCAGTCTATAAGTCATTGTTTGAGAGCGTCTTTAGCGAGCTAATTGATCAGAAATGACATAATTGTTAACAGTATTTATGGCTTATATATGCATACATACTTACGTGTTTAAAATTTATTATGACTATTGTATTCTGCTGCAGAATACACTTTAAATAACTTTTATGTTACCGATTAATTAATGTAAATGAAATGATTGTATTGCAAATAATAATATTTATTCATCAGTTTCCGGTTTGGAGTAACTTAATTACTTAATTATCCCTTAGATTGTAGTAGAACACAGGCAAATTTGCCTGCGTTTTTGCACTTTTTTAGCTCTGATTTACTTTTTTAAAATACTAAAATAATTAAATAAAACTTTGTACAATTATATTTGAAAATAAGGATTACTTTTTTGCAAAATTAGTTTTTATATTATAAGAAAATAAATTATAGTTACATATAAGCTGAAAATAGATAATTTTAAGAAAAAATTTTTTTAAAAAAT
Source organism: Gigaspora rosea (assembly GCA_003550325.1). NCBI lineage: Eukaryota > Fungi > Glomeromycota > Glomeromycetes > Diversisporales > Gigasporaceae > Gigaspora > Gigaspora rosea. Next base: position 83,647 of record QKWP01000315.1, read on the forward strand.
TTTATTACAATTTTTCTGCGATCTTATTTAGTTTTAGTTTTAGAACTATAGTTCTTAAGACAATATTGTAGTTTATATAAAGGATGACAACTTTCATTATTGCAACTTTAATGATTTACTTGTAAAAATTAAGACTTGTATTAGAAGTAAAGATTTTTTTTATAGACGGGAACATATAAAATTTGAAAAAATCTAAAGAAAAATTTTAATAGTAAAAATGCCAATACAAGAACTTTAAACATTTATTATATTAAAGTTTTCTAATGATTTTAAAAAAATTTTATAACAAAGTTACTAAAACAAAACTTAAAGAATATTTTTTACTTAGAAAAGATATGGCTAAAATCAATATTTAAAATTTTATTAAAAATTTTAAAATACGCAGGCAAATTTGCCTGTGTTACAATCTAAGGGATAACATTATAATATTATACCGTAGTTACGGTATCGCATTATTGCGATATGGCATTGTGGCATTACGGAATTGCGGCATTATAGAATATCACGTGAGTTCTCTTAGAAATTTGGTTTAATTTGCATAATCGATATAAATTTGCATTAATTTGTATCGGGTCTCTGCCCGTGGGTGATCCGTGGGTTGACTCACGGGTCACCTGTGGGCCAACCCATGGGTCACCCACAGGTTGACCCACCCGTTCTCACCCGGGCTATTACAACTTGACCCGGGTGACACCCACCTGGGTTAAAACACTAGTTTAAATATAATTAAAAAAAATAATTAATTAAAAAAACCTCAATTCAAATATGCTAACTGAATAAACAAATTAATTTAGGAACAAGAGGTTAATAATAGTTTGCAAAAAATTGTACCTATAGTCCTACTAAATATATATTTTTATTAATCTAAGGGAGCTTCCAAAAATTAGCTGATTTCTGGATAGGTGGGTGGATTAGCTGAAGTATTAGGTGAATTCTGGCAAAAATTTTATAATTCTGACTAAAGTTGCAAAATTATTTTAACCAAAATTATAGGTTTATTAATAATATTTAATAAATAATAACTTTTGATTTACTGAACTAAATTTGATAATTTAACTACTAAAATGATTCTCTCAATAAGAAGATTCTAGCAAGTTCAAAATTATAAAATCTAATCACAGAATTCTGTAATTAGAATAGATTTGTGTTACTATAAAGTTCTATAATTTATTAAATAATTATAACTATTTATAGTAATACAAATTTATTTTGATTATAGGATTCTGTAATTGGATTTTAATGATTTTGGGCTTGCTAGAATCCTCTTATTGAGAGGATTATTTTGGTAGTTAAATCAGTGAAATTGACCCAAAAATCAGAAGTTATTAACAATTAAAAATTAATATTTAATTGTTAATAACTTCTGATCTACAGAGCCAATTTCAATAATTTTTAATTACCAAAATAATTCTCTTAATAAGATGATTCTTACAGGTCTAAAATCATTAAAATCCGATTACAGGATTCTTAGATTGAATAAATTTGGATTACTATAAATAGGTTATAATTATTTAATAATTATAAAACTTTTATAGTAACACAAATCTATTTTGATCACAGGATTCTATGATTGAATTTTAATGATTTTGGGCTTGCTAGAATCCTCTCATTGAGAGGATTATTTTGGTAGTTAAATCATCAGATTTGGTCCAATATATCAAAAGTTATTTACTATTAAATATAAATTTAACTTTTTAATAATCGTAAAATCTGATTGGTTAATTGGGTATCAGATATGGGTAGATGAAGTTAGGCTTATAGTAAACAAAAATCAGCTGATTTTTGGAAGTTCATTAAGTGAATTATTATTTTAAAACAAAAAATTTACAGTAGACTTTCATAAATACAATTTCCATAAATACATTATCTCTTTAAGGGTAGGGTGAACATAGATCATTTATCATATGATTTTAGTGGTACAATGAGATTTATATAGAAAATAAAAATGTGCTACAAATAAAACTTTTTACGGTTGTTATTAATTTAGCCAAAAATTTTATAATATGTAGTACAAAATACTCTTTTTATAATAGTAAAATTTTAATAAATATAGTATTTGAAAAATTATACTTCTATGTTGTAAAGTTTTTCTAAGTCAGTTCAAATTTTCTTAGTTATACAAAAATGATTAATTCTAATTGGTTGAATCTATGTTGTTTACAATCATGATTGGTCGATCATCTGATTTTATATAATCACAGCATGATTACTATTAAAAATGATCTACGTTTACCCTACCCTTAAATGCATGTTTTTTCTATTCCACAAGATGTTATTAGTGCTAAATGCACATTCTATATTTTGTAAATGCTCGTTCTCTTGAATAACATTTTATATTATACTAATCTCTTTAAATGCACATAGCCAATCAAATTTTAGTATTTAAGATAGGTTATATAGTTTCAGTAGAAGTTACACAAACCTGAAAATCTAATTTTTAAAGCTGCAATTTAATTGGCTCTTTCTAAATGCAAACCTCCCTAAATGCATATTGTAGGCTTGTCCCTACGAGTTGCATTTATGGAGGGTTGACAGGACCTTGGACATCTCTAATATAGGTCATAAATAATCTGCATAAATTTGGAAGTTTTTGCTACCCCTAAAATCAAGTAAATTTGCTAAAAATTCAATTATTACATATAATTTTTAGTAATTTGCTAAAAACTAAATTATCACATTTATTTTTATAGATCAAATAATATATATATTTTTGAGTGCTGAACAAATTTTCTTAAAGCACAATATTAGAATCAATTAGTAAAATTTGGAGAATCAGAGAATTTTTAGTATTTTTATTAATAATTTTCCAACTTTTACTAATTGATTTTAATATTGTGCTATAAGAAACTTGTTTAGCACATAAAAGTATATTATTTCGGCATATTTAATTTTATATTTCTTGAAAATTTAAGAGAAAATGCTTAATTTTGGATTTTTTTGATCAAAAAATCCAAAATTAAGCATCTTCTCTTAAATTTTCAAGAAATATAGAAGTAAATATACTGGAATAATTTATTTTTATGTGCTGAACAAGTTTTCTTATTGAATAATGTTAGAATCAATTAGTAAAATTTGGGAATTCATTGAATTTTTTAGTATTTTTATTAATAAAATCATATAAAATATTATAATTCTCCAAATTTTACTAATTGATTCTAACATTGTGCTATAAGAGAACTTGTTCAGCACATAAAAGTGCATTATTCCGGCATATTTAATTTTATATTTCTTGAAAATTTAAGAGAAGATGCTTAATTTTGGATTTTTTGATCAAAAAAGCACAATTTAAGAATCAATTAGTAAAATTTGGAGAATTATAATATTTTATATAATTTTATTAATAAAAATACTAAAAAATTCTATGATTCCCCAAATTTTACTAATTGATTCTAACATTATGCTCTAAGAAAACTTGTTCAGCACATAAAAATACATTATTTTGGCATATTTACTTTTATATTTCTTGAAAATTTAAGAGAAGATGCTTAATTTTGAATTTTTGATCAAAAAATCCAAAATTAAGCATCTTCTTTTGAATTTTCAAGAAATATAAAAGTAAATATGCCGGAATAATGTATTTTTATGTGCTGAACAAGTTTTCTTATAGCACAATGTTAGAATCAATTAGTAAAATTTGGAGAATCATAGAATTTTTTAGTATTTTTATTAATAAAATTATATAAAATATTATAATTCTCCAAATTTTACTAATTGATTCTAACATTGTGCCCTAAGAAAACTTGTTCAGCACATAAAAATACATTATTCTGGCATATTTACTTTTATATTTCTTGAAAATTTAAGAGAAGATGCTTAATTTTGAATTTTTGATCAAAAAATCCAAAATTAAGCATCTTCTTTTGAATTTTCAAGAAATATAAAAGTAAATATGCCGGAATAATGTATTTTTATGTGCTGAACAAGTTTTCTTATAGCACAATGTTAGAATCAATTAGTAAAATTTGGAGAATCATAGAATTTTTTAGTATTTTTATTAATAAAATTATATAAAATATTATAATTCTCCAAATTTTACTAATTGATTCTAACATTGTGCCCTAAGAAAACTTGTTCAGCACATAAAAATACATTATTCTGGCATATTTACTTTTATATTTCTTGAAAATTTAAGAGAAGATGCTTAATTTTGAATTTTTGATCAAAAAATCCAAAATTAAGCATCTTCTTTTAAATTTTCAAGAAATATAAAAGTAAATATGCCGGAATAATGTATTTTTATGTGCTGAACAAGTTTTCTTAGGGCACAATGTTAGAATCAATTAGTAAAATTTGGAGAATCATAGAATTTTTTAGTATTTTTATTAATAAAATTATATAAAATATTATAATTCTCCAAATTTTACTAATTGATTCTAACATTGTGCTCTAAGAAAACTTGTTCAGCACATAAAAATACATTATTCTGGCATATTTAATTTTATATTTCTTGAAAATTTAAGAGAAGATGCTTAATTTTGGATTTTTGATCAAAAAATCCAAAATTAAGCATCTTCTCTTAAATTTTCAAGAAATATAAAATTAAATATGCCGGAATAATGTATTTTTATGTGCTGAACAAGTTTTCTTAGGGCACAATGTTAGAATCAATTAGTAAAATTTGGAGAATCATAGAATTTTTTAGTATTTTTATTAATAAAATTATATAAAATATTATAATTCTCCAAATTTTACTAATTGATTCTAACATTGTGCTCTAAGAAAACTTGTTCAGCACATAAAAATACATTATTCTGGCATATTTAATTTTATATTTCTTGAAAATTTAAGAGAAGATGCTTAATTTTGGATTTTTGATCAAAAAATCCAAAATTAAGCATCTTCTCTTAAATTTTCAAGAAATATAAAATTAAATATGCCGGAATAATGTATTTTTATGTGCTGAACAAGTTTTCTTAGGGCACAATGTTAGAATCAATTAGTAAAATTTGGAGAATCATAGAATTTTTTAGTATTTTTATTAATAAAATTATATAAAATATTATAATTCTCCAAATTTTACTAATTGATTCTAACATTGTGCTCTAAGAAAACTTGTTCAGCACATAAAAATACATTATTCTGGCATATTTAATTTTATATTTCTTGAAAATTTAAGAGAAGATGCTTAATTTTGGATTTTTGATCAAAAAATCCAAAATTAAGCATCTTCTCTTAAATTTTCAAGAAATATAAAATTAAATATGCCGGAATAATGTATTTTTATGTGCTGAACAAGTTTTCTTAGGGCACAATGTTAGAATCAATTAGTAAAATTTGGAGAATCATAGAATTTTTTAGTATTTTTATTAATAAAATTATATAAAATATTATAATTCTCCAAATTTTACTAATTGATTCTAACATTGTGCTCTAAGAAAACTTGTTCAGCACATAAAAATACATTATTCTGGCATATTTAATTTTATATTTCTTGAAAATTTAAGAGAAGATGCTTAATTTTGGATTTTTGATCAAAAAATCCAAAATTAAGCATCTTCTCTTAAATTTTCAAGAAATATAAAATTAAATATGCCGGAATAATGTATTTTTATGTGCTGAACAAGTTTTCTTAGGGCACAATGTTAGAATCAATTAGTAAAATTTGGAGAATCATAGAATTTTTTAGTATTTTTATTAATAAAATTATATAAAATATTATAATTCTCCAAATTTTACTAATTGATTCTAACATTGTGCTCTAAGAAAACTTGTTCAGCACATAAAAATACATTATTCTGGCATATTTAATTTTATATTTCTTGAAAATTTAAGAGAAGATGCTTAATTTTGGATTTTTGATCAAAAAATCCAAAATTAAGCATCTTCTCTTAAATTTTCAAGAAATATAAAATTAAATATGCCGGAATAATGTATTTTTATGTGCTGAACAAGTTTTCTTAGGGCACAATGTTAGAATCAATTAGTAAAATTTGGAGAATCATAGAATTTTTTAGTATTTTTATTAATAAAATTATATAAAATATTATAATTCTCCAAATTTTACTAATTGATTCTAACATTGTGCTCTAAGAAAACTTGTTCAGCACATAAAAATACATTATTCTGGCATATTTAATTTTATATTTCTTGAAAATTTAAGAGAAGATGCTTAATTTTGGATTTTTGATCAAAAAATCCAAAATTAAGCATCTTCTCTTAAATTTTCAAGAAATATAAAATTAAATATGCCGGAATAATGTATTTTTATGTGCTGAACAAGTTTTCTTAGGGCACAATGTTAGAATCAATTAGTAAAATTTGGAGAATCATAGAATTTTTTAGTATTTTTATTAATAAAATTATATAAAATATTATAATTCTCCAAATTTTACTAATTGATTCTAACATTGTGCTCTAAGAAAACTTGTTCAGCACATAAAAATACATTATTCTGGCATATTTAATTTTATATTTCTTGAAAATTTAAGAGAAGATGCTTAATTTTGGATTTTTGATCAAAAAATCCAAAATTAAGCATCTTCTCTTAAATTTTCAAGAAATATAAAAGTAAATATGCCGGAATAATATATTTTTATGTGCTGAACAAGTTTTCTTAGGACACAATGTTAGAATCAATTAGTAAAATTTGGAGAATCATAGAATTTTTTAGTATTTTTATTAATAAAATTATATAAAATATTATAATTCTCCAAATTTTACTAATTGATTCTAACATTGTGCCCTAAGAAAACTTGTTCAGCACATAAAAATACATTATTTTGGCATATTTAATTTTATATTTCTTGAAAATTTAAGAGAAGATGCTTAATTTTGGATTTTTGATCAAAAAATCCAAAATTAAGCATCTTCTCTTAAATTTTCAAGAAATATAAAATTAAATATGCCGGAATAATGTATTTTTATGTGCTGAACAAGTTTTCTTAGGGCACAATGTTAGAATCAATTAGTAAAATTTGGAGAATCATAGAATTTTTTAGTATTTTTATTAATAAAATTATATAAAATATTATAATTCTCCAAATTTTACTAATTGATTCTAACATTGTGCCCTAAGAAAACTTGTTCAGCACATAAAAATATATTATTCCGGCATATTTACTTTTATATTTCTTGAAAATTTAAGAGAAGATGCTTAATTTTTGGTTTTTTGATCAAAAAATCCAAAATTAAGCATCTTCTCTTAAATTTTCAAGAAATATAAAATTAAATATGCTGGAATAATGTATTTTTATGTGCTGAACAAGTTTTCTTATGGAATAATGTTAGAATCAATTAGTAAAATTTGGAGAATTATAATATTTTATATGATTTTATTAATAAAAATACCAAAAATTCTATGATTCCCCAAATTTTACTAATTGATTCTAATATTGTGCCATAAGAAAACTTGTTCAGCACATAAAAATACATTATTCTAGCATATTTAATTTTATATTTCTTGAAAATTTAAAAGAAGATGCTTAATTTTGGATTTTTTGATCAAAAAATTCAAAATTAAGCATCTTCTCTTAAATTTTCAAGAAATATAAAATTAAATATGCCGGAATAATGTATTTTTATATGCTGAACAAGTAGAGGTCTGACTCGATGAATAATATTCACTGAATATTCACTGAATATTCAATATTCAAATATATAATTTTTCACTGAATGAATATTCGAATATTTAAAATTTCACTGAATATATTCATTGAATATTCATTGAATATATAATATATATACAAGTCACTCTCGTTATAGTGAAGTCTTTGGACTGTAAAATTTCTTCACTATATTAAGAGATTCACTATATCGAGTGCCTTTTATTATAGTAATAATATTTCTATTCTAAAAAATTCTTTACTATAGCCAATCTTCACTATATTGAGAGTTCACTATAATGAGAGTGACTTGTATATATATATAATTTTATAATTTTATTTATTTTTTAATAATTTATTTGCAATTTTATTGGCTAATTTAAATGAATAGTTATATAATTTTTTAAAATTGAAATATATTTAATATTCAATGAATATTCAATGAATATTCGAATATCGTTCAAAATTTTTGAACGAATATTTGAATAATAAAATATTGAACAAATGAATATTCAAATACTTATTTTTTAATCAAGTCAGACCTCTATGAACAAGTTTTCTTATGGCACAATGTTAGAATAAATTAGTAAAATTTGAAGAATTATAATATTTTATATGATTTTATTAATAAAAATACTAAACAATTCTATTATTCCCCAAATTTTACTAATTGATTCTAATATTGTGCCATAAGAAAACTTGTTCAGCACATAAAAATACGTTATTCCGGCATATTTATTTTTATATTTCTTGAAAATTTAAGAAAAGATGCTTAATTTTGGATTTTTTGATCAAAAAAATCCAAAATTAAGCATCTTCTCTTAAATTTTTAAAAACCATAGTAGTACAAAAAAATGAGATAGCTTATTTTTGGGTATGATTCTTGCAAAATGTAGGGAATTTGCTAAAAATAAAATATAACATGCATAAAATTGCTGTAATTTGCCAAAATGCTTTATATAACCTTTTTTAAAATTAACTTCAATTTGCTAAAACTTAAATTTGACCTTAGACCAAATTTTCTGCAATTTGCTAAAAAAAAATATAACATATATCAGAGATGTCCGAGGTCCTGGGTTGACTGTAATAATTTTCTATTTTCCTTTATTTTTTTTTTCTTTTAATTTTTTTTCTTTTTCTTTTCTTTATTATATTTATCTTGGTTATATAATTTTATTTTTTATTAATTAATTTATTAATTACCATATAGGCCAATTTACAGAATTGCTGATATCCCTTGATCTACTGCCCATTTAAGATAATTTAATTACCAAAATGTTCATCTCGATAAGATGATTCTAACAAGCCTAGAAACATTAAAATCCAATTACAGGATCCTAAGAATGTTCAAGTTTTGTGTGATTTTAATAGTACAGACTAGGGGTGTGGCGACATAGTGTAGTTGGATTGTTGTCACCCCCAAGTAGTTGTAACTAAGGTACAGAGTTCGAATCCCACTTAAGATGATTTCGAAGAATTTATCTGTGTTATGGTAACCTAGACTCTGAGCTCAAATTTACAAATCTGTTTCCTAGATTATACCAACTCGTATTGGGAGCTCTGGCGCTGTGTTATGCACAGAATTGGGGTGCATAAATCCTGGGGAGTGCAGGCGCTGTGTTATGCACAGAACCGTAGGACAAAAGGAAACCATACTTGGCAAGACCCGAGTAGAGAGGTAGCTGGACTTTCGACAGTACCTAATAGGAATCAAACGGGGACTGACCGGTAGTGGACTGACCGGAAGTGGACTTACGACAAAAGGGCTTATGGCAGGCCCTACCAACTGGACCGCCGGGAGTTGCACCGGAGGAAAAGGACATGTGTTTTAGAATCATGTGCCAGAGGGAGGGCCCTGGGTTCGCCAGGGCAGACCAATTCTTCCAGGTCCTCGGGTTGGAAGTAGGAAGGCAACCAGGGGAAAGAAAGCTTCCGGGGGAAAGAAGCCAAAAGAAAAATGGGACGGTACTGAGGTCAGGTGAACTCTATAAGGGCAGAAGTAGGTAATGATAGCGGTTAGGTAACCACCCCTAACCAGTGTTGTACATAGGACAGTTGGGACATACGTTGGGACATTTTGGGACATTCTGGGACAATTTTATAAATTGAAATTACTTAAAATTTTATTAAGATAATCTAATTAAAATTTTTTAAAAATGTGTTCAGCACCTAAAAAAATATATAATTATATATTTTTTTTAAATTAATTTATTAATTATTAAGGCTTGGGACATAGTTGGAACTAGAGATGTACGAATGCATGTTTTTTTGATCTTGCATTGCATAATGCAGCATTATGCTGCATGATGCATTATGCTATTCTGCATAATATATAAAAAATAGCCAAAAAATATTATCATGCAAATTTAAAAATACAAATTATAAATAATGATATAAATAATTTAAATTGTATTTTTAAAGTACAAAATAAGAT
>QKWP01000315.1:101999-133288 GCA_003550325.1 Gigaspora rosea
TTTTTTTTTTTTCTTTTACTTTTTTTTTTACTTTTCTTTTTTTAGAATGAAACGGGGTTTGTTATCGCGCCTAAGCTACAAAAAGTTGTAGCAAGAAAGGGTGCATGCCAAGTTCATAGCGTTTCGCACGGCAACTCTCATGAGCACATATCCGTGTGTCCTACAATATCAGCTGATGGAACTTATATCCTACCATTGATTATCTACAAGGGAAAGCGAACGATCCCAGGTCTTCTAAACGGTGCTCCGGCTGGCTCCGTCATGGGATTTACTGAAATGGGTTACATGCGAGAAAGTCTTTTTCAAAAATATATCGAACACTTTGTTAGTTCTATTCCTCCTGCTCGCCCCGTTTTGTTAATTCTAGACAGCCACAAGAGCCAGGTCAATTACACTAGTGTTAACTTTTGTCATAGTAATGACATTCTTCTTTACACCCTCCCTCCGCATACTACTCACGTTTTGCAACTGGCCGAATTACCATTTGCTACATTAAAAAAAGCATATAATAAAGAGTGTAATAAGTTTAAGACCAATAATAACGGTAAACTCGTAACAAAATACACATTTGCTAGAGTTCTAGAACTATTCTATAATGCAATCTACACACCTACTGCAATATGCAACGCCTTTAAAACTATGGGAATTTGGCCCTTCAATCCTAGTGCCATTAGCCCTGATCGTCTAGATCCTTCGTTGAACGAACTGATATTCCAAAAATTCTTGATCAACCAACTTCTTCGTTTTCTTCATTTTCTTCGTCTTCTTCGTCTTTTTCATCTTCTTCGTCTTCATAGTCTTCTTCGAAGTTGGTTCCAAATCGTATTAAACCAAACTCTACAAAAAAGAATTAGTATCAGAGATCGCATTGCTAAATCAAAGAGTTGAGCACTTGGGGAAAGAACTTGAACCCTTTAAAAACCTGGCACAGCTCCCTTATGGCTACTACTTAAATATCCTACGCACCATGATTCGCAAACGACTAAGGGGCCAGAAGTTGATAAAGAACAAGCAGGATCCCAACCACCACAACGAAAGAAAAGGAAAACTATGCCCTTTTTCCAGTTACTCATGAACGAAAGATCGTTGCAACAGTTGAGGGAAGCAGAGGAGGAAGCAGAACGAATAGCTGACAAGAAAAAACAAAAAAAAGAAGCGGCTGCCTTAAAAAGGTTGTCATGTGAAGCTGAAAAAGCGCAAACAAGAAGAGCGCAGTAAAAAAAAGAAAGATACGGAACGTGCAAAGGCGAAAAAGCAACGGATTAAAAATTTGAAACTGCTTGAAAAAGGTAAAATGGGAAAAATGTAAAATTACCTATTGCATTTATTAGTGCGTCAATTTAGGTCGATCTTCGAATTTCAAAAGAGTTGACATATTTGAATAAAGCTCTTACTTTTTTTGTATTAAAAAAAAATTTTTTAGATAATTAAATATTCTAGACCGGAACGTATCAAATTTAGTAAAAATGTGCATATTTTAACTGATTCTTTATAAGTTAATATTGGAGCATAATTAACTGCGCCAAATTGGGTATACTTACTTTATAAAAACCTATTTTTTAGTTAAGTCTACATCATACTGATCCTTAATGATCTCAGGATCCTGTGATCAGGTTTAAATAATTTTGAACTTGTTAGAATCATCTTATTGAGATGATTATTTCTGTAGCTAAACTATTCTAAACAGATTAGTAGATCCGAAGTTATTCAATATTAAATGTATTTACATAATTTAATCAAAGTTTTTATTATAAAAATATTAAGGGGCATGCCATTTATCACGTGATTTTTACCATGGATACATGGTCAGAGGTAGTGATCACGTCTATATATTATATTAATTAATCAGAATTAGATAGAGTGATCACACCATACATGGATAGGGGTGGCTACTAAGTAAAAAATATCACGTGATAAATGGCACGCCCCTAATTACTAGACCTGCAGGTTAATAGCATAGTGGTTATGCTTTCAGGTTTCTATTTGAAGGTTGGCAGTTCAATTCCGCTTGGCGATAATTTGAATTTGATAGTCAGAACCCAATTTGGTAATAACTGAAGTCACAAGACATAGTAAGAGGCCTCATGAATTTGTGGTAGTATTTTTTGTATAATGCTACATATTCACAGGGCTCAGACTAAAAAAGATCATTCGTCCTTGCAGGAAGTATAAATAACATTAGTGCAAACCCATATTTGGGTAGCAAAAAGGCAAGCTGGATAAGACTTTCAGTAAAGTAATTTTCCAAGCAGCTAGAGCTCCATTAGCAAGAACTGAAACACTACAGAAAAGGAACCTGAAATATCGTTTGGGCGGTGAAAGGCAAGCTGGATGGCATATTTGAGATAGGTATAGTGAAGATGACGCATTATAGAGAGTTACAGAGAAAAGTGCTAGGTCTAAGTATAAAAAAAAATATATGGGATGAGTCAGTAAAAAAGAAACAAATTTATTCTAAATAAAGGTTTTCTTGACTTTAAGCTTAAATATCTTAACAACTATCTTAATAAACTTAATAATTTTTTGTTTATTTTAATTCTATATAATTTCAAGATTAAAATAAAAATTTTTTTAGCAAATTTGATTAAATAGTTGTTAAAAGATTTTAATTTAAAAATTTAAAAAAATTTTACTAAAAATGATTTGTTCCTTTTCTACTGACTCACCCCCATATATTAATTACTAAATTTTTATTTATATTTCCAATTGAATATCATATAGGTTATAGTCAAAATTATAAGTATTCCTTCTCTAACTTTTTAAATTAAAAAATATAGCTTTGAAACTTTCACAGTAAATAGTACTCTATAAATATAGATTAGTAAATTTTTTTCATAATTTTTTAATCACTATAACAAAAGAAAATTTACTGATCTATATTTATAAAGTACTATTTACTATGAGAGTTTCAAAGCTATATCTTTTTAATTTAAAAAGTTAGAGGGAGGGACACTTATAATTTTGACTGTATATGGACTACTTGATGATTTGATCAATCCAATATAACTTCAACAAAAAGCATTAAAAGCTATATATTTTATTTTTTTACTAATATAATTAATACAATTTTTTATCTATATATTTAGTATTTCTTGCTTTTTTCTTTGTACAAAGCACTTTATTAACTTCATTTCTCGATTATTTTAGTTTTTAAAAATGCATGCATAAAAAATATCCAAAAAAAGTTATGTATTTGGCAATAAATAACAATAGTACAAATAGCTTAAAAACATCAAATTTTTCTTTTATTTTTTAAATTTTATCTTCTTATTAAAATAATTTACAACTGCAAAAAAAAGAATACACTATTCAAAAGATTTTAATAAGCTCTATCTAATGACATTTTTTATTTTAAAATTTTTTCATTTTTAAATAAGATAAAGTAATTTTTAGTAACACGTGCCAAAGGCACAGGTCGTACACTAGTATGATATTAAAAACTAAAAAAATATCTTAATGCAATTATCTCTTATTATAATTATACTCTTAGGCCTAAAAAGTGTAATTATAATATAATTGTACAGTACTTATTGGTAGATTATATTTCTTATTTTATAATAAATTATAGAATTCAAGAATAATATGATTTTAACAGGTTGTAATTATAGCTAGTGTGATTATAGCGAGAGTTAGTTGTATATGCAATTGCTAAACCAAATTTTTAAATAAGCTAGAAATTTTTTCGACTTAAATATAAATCTCGTTATGTAATTTTTGTTTTTTGTTTTTTTGTAACTTAATCATTACAAATTTTAGATTTAAAACAATAAACCTTAACTTTAAAGACTATATATATATCTAACTGAAAAAATCAGAGTTTGCAATTCGTGCCAGCAATGGTGATAAGCATCCGAAATAAATTATGGGTGATTTTTTTTCAGAAAAATGGTGTTTTTGCAAATTTATAGAATTAATAAAAAAAAAAAAACTTTCATCGATTTATATAGATAGGTATCGAGAACGCTCAAAATTTGAAATAAAATAAGAATCATCGATTTTGTCCAATTAAATTTGGCATTCAAGTAGAATCTTGACACTTATTTCACTTATTCGCTATAATACAGTAATAAGCCGATTAGCGTAGATCGATCCCGTAAAACGCGTGTAACAATACTTTAAGTTCGGTAATTGTCATTATCCCACAGCTACGGGTTATTTTTTTATATATCTTGCTTAGCCCCCACGTAAGAAAAAATGTTTTCTCGGATTCGAGAATATCTAGTACTCAAAAATTATCAATATGAGGTTACTACTTCTTTATATATGCTTGAGCCTTGGGAAAAAGCATTATTCAGTTAAGTTTCAAGTCTCTTACGAAATTCCTTAACATACCTTAATAATACTTGATTTTTTTTTAATATGTAGACTCACTTGTTATCGTGGGATTAGGACTTCTTTCATATACCACAGTTTTTTATTTACCTGAACAACTTACTTATGTCGCTACCAGGTTTGCGGAATACATTTCATTTTATTGAGGAATCAGAAAACCATGCATACCTAGACCCAGTTTTGTTACGATCTGAACTTTTATGGTCCCGTCCCAGCTCGTTCTGTCCGGGACGTCTTAATTATGTCTCATTTTTTACTTTGAAAAGTTATATCAATGCATTTTTTTATTTAAGGGTTAAAAGAGGTTGTCTTAATAAAATTTTGTTATTGCCATTTTTTAAAGTCAAATTTGTCCTAAATCTGCTCTAGCTTTGCTCCAACTATCCCATTACAACACTATTTATACCACATATATGCTTTTTAACAAGTAGACAACCTAATCCCGACAAATAAAATTGACTGACTTCAAAAATACTAATCTTTGTTTATTAAAAACAATAAATAAAAAATCCCTTCATAGAATATTAAAACCATATAAACTAAGCATCTTGGTCTTAAAAATTTTTTTAAAATCATTTTTAATAATGTAATAGAAAATTAAAGTATAAACTTTATAATTAAATAAAAATTTTGGCCGTTTGAAATTACTATTAAACAAGCAAATTTAACCACTTTATATATTAAATTTGGCCACTTTATATATTAAATTTGGCCGCTTTATAATAAAATTTTGGCCATATATATAAAAATTAAAATTCAAATTAGTCACTATTTGTTGGGACTAGGTTGTCCGCATTATAACTATACTGTAATTAACCAATAATATTGAGTATATAAATTTTATTAAACATAAAATCTATGTTCTTGATCTTTATAAATATCTACATCTATTTTTTTTTTAAATGTTAAAGGTTCTACACCTATTTTTTATTGTTAAATACATATATATATAGGGGGTGTCAATAGAATCAAGCAAATCATTTTTAGTAAATTTTTTTTTAAACTTTAGATTAAAATATCTTAACAACTATATATTAAATCAATCTTGATAAAAATTTCTTTATAACTACAGTATATAGATTAAAATAAAAAAAATTTTATCAAGGTTGGTTTAATAGTTGTTAAGATATTTTAATCTAGAGTTTAAAAAAAATTTGTTTAGAAACAATTTGCTTGGTTTCTATATACTGAAGCCCTCCCATATATATAATACTGGTAACCAATTTAGATATTTGTAACTTTTTATACAATATAACAATATTTTAAAACTTTGCACAAAGAACATTTATTAGACAACCTTCTCAAATTTTGTATGAATAAGTTATATAAAAATGACCTAAGTATTGAACTTTATAAATAATGATTGACAACATTACAAATAATTTTTAATAGATAATTCTAATATAAAAACTTATTTTATTTAATGTCTATACAAATCACGTAAAACAGTATTACTTCACTCTAGCAATGCTATGTAACATTTCCTCTTTTGTAATCAAATGGCATGTTTTTTCAATTAAACCTAATAATGAATTAATATTATTCGACCAATCGTTAAGCACTTGGTTCGCATCTTTAGGAGATGCAAAAGAAACTATTCCCGCAGGCCGGTCAATTTTAGCATAAATAGTCTTTGAAACAACGAGCTTGGAAAGAAATTCTTCAGTATCCTGTAAATAAAAACAATATAAGCAACAGTAATTTATAAGATATTAATGAGATATACGAAAAATTAGTTACCTCTTCATTGAGATCTAACAATTGTGTCAATCTTTTTGTTCTGACACGTGTGTAATATTTGGCGACCACGCGAATATTCTAAAAGTAAATACCGCATTGATAGATTAAGTAATTATCAGATAAATCAGAGTGGTAAAGATAACAACTTACATGCTCGATCACGCGTTTATGTAACTCTTGCCAACGCTTCTCACCAGCTTCATCACCCAACGCAAAGACGGGAGTTTGTCTTAATGCAGTCCCGTATAATTCTTGAATACGAGGCCATCGCATCAATTCAGGAGTTATGAAGTGTTTAGCAAGTTCGCTAATAGTGAACAAAAATAATATAAATTAGGATGAATATTATTCATTTTTTTCGTATTAATTAAGTAAATACATTACTAGTGTAAAGAAAGCTTAATAAGATTTGGGTCTTCGTATATACGATGTAATAGATCGTGTTGTTCGTTATCATAGGGTGAAAGCACAATAAAATAAATAACATTTTGTAAAACCTAAAAAGACAAAGTTAATTCAAGTTCCAATCTGTATATAATTAACATTATGTATTTGTTCTTACTTCTTTCCATTTAGATTCATCCTCTTTGATCGAAGGTGTATCGTATACATGACGCCAATACTTGCAAACGTTCAGATATTGTTCTTCATGTAATGCGTGTTGAATCATTAACTCATAATAACGAAGTTTCAAATCCTGAAAAAGATATAATATGAATGATATGATTTAATAAATATAAAATATAAATGTCCATACCTGTTGCTCGATATCAGCAAAAAATTTAGTGTTGATTTTCTTACTGATGATTAACATTCGAGTGTAATCTCTCTTGGCCAGAGTTAAACGCATTTGTTCTAATATGAAATCAGTTTTTTCCCTTTTTTCCATTGAACCAAATGTTTCAACCTATGAATAAATCATAAAAAACTTGCAATATATAAAAATAGCATAACGAGATGGCAATAAAAAGTACCTGCAACTCTTGTAATATGTCTGCAGCCTCGTTAACCTTGCCCTCATCCTCTTTAAGTTTTGATAGCAAACGTGTTAAACGAGCACGTTCAACTTCAACATAGATCTATATTGTAAAAAAAGTAAAATGTTAGAATGTATTAATATGATTTATGTATTAAATTAATCATTCCTTACTTTTCCTTCTGTCACCGTGCGTAATGTATCAATTAATTCCAACTTTGTTTCCTGATCAGGTGTGCTGTCAAGATATCCCATGGTTTCTTGTACCATCTTTGTAATAGCCTAATGTTATGTAAACAAAGTAAGAAAAAATGTATGAAACGATTTAAATTATTTGTAAACAAAAGCTTAAATTACAAACCTGTTTCAATTGACCGTGCTTCTTTGAAAGCAATATGACATGCTCGTTTAACAATTTCCAATTTCCAGATTGATAACATAATTTAACTATGTGAATTAAAACACGAGTGGAAGAGGAAAGATCCGCGGCCTACTATGTGTTTAGATAAGTCGCATGTAGTTTAAAATTATGTTGTTCATAAGATTCAAAAGTAATACCTGTCGAGTTTGTTTTTCTAGTGCCAACAATTGTTCTAGAGCTTGATGCAAGAGCCCTTGCTATTAAAAGTTTAAGAATTTCACTATTAAGCTTTCGTGCCAAAGAAATTTCTATTGCAAGTTAAAAACCTTAGCTAGTTTCTCAGTTTCTGGCAACTGCTCGTCGACAACTGAGGTGAAATCTTGTTCAGGTTTTTCCAACTTCCCTTCTGACATGATTGAAGAATGCAAAAATGCAAAGTCTTTGAGACTCGGGGTATTTATAATCTACGTAATCACGTAATCCACGATCTAATCTGGGGGTTGGATCAGTCCGAGTAAGTTAAAGATCGTACCGTTCGGATGATGATCCGGAAATAAGGTTTCGATTTATTTTTTTTTTTTCTCCGAACTAATTTTTAATAATAATAATACTATGTATTGTATTATTTCTATGTTGTATATACATAATAAATTGTGTTAAATTGAAAATAAAGTCTTCACGTTCTTCGTTAAACCTTCCCATATAATCACATGAATATATCATTCGATATGCTCTTCATCATCACGCATCTTATCACACTTTAATCTCTATAAAAAAGAATTTCTGTCAGGGTGTAAAAAATATTTACTTTTTTTTTATTTTTTTAGTTTTCACCTCTGTTAAAGGTTAAAGCAGTCAGTCCTTGGGTCCCTAGAGTCGTCGGTATACGTTCGTCGCGCGTAGAAATGTCGTGTAAACTCGTCGTCGCGTAAATATATCTTGGATATGTTTAGGTTTATGAGAGTGGAAATAGTATTAGCATCTGTTTTTTTGCAAAAGCAACACGCTGACTTTTTAACAACACCGCGTTTATTTTTTTGATATTGGCTTAGGAGAAAAAGCAATATGCAACAGGACACGCGTTGACTCTTTTGACTCTTTTGAAATCACCTTGCAACAACGCCACGTTGAACTTTTTGGATATTGGATTAGGATATGAATATTTTGGCCAATTTGTGTTGGTAAGTATTTTCGCTTGCTTAGTATGGACCACATGTCATAAGTTGCCCTGGGAGCTACGATTATGTGCAAGTTGTTAGGGACGCGAATGATCTACTGGATGTTCAAATTGATAGGGACGAGGGTGAACTCAGCCGTATGGGACAAGGGTGAACTCAGCCGTATGGGACAAGGGTGAACTCAGCCGTATGGGACGAGGATGAATTACAGTTGCAGCGACGAGGATGAATTGCAGTTGTAGTGACGAGGATGAATTGCAGTTGTAGTGACGAGGATGAATTGCAGTTGCAGCGACGAGGATGAATTACAGTTGCAGCGACGAGGATGAACTACAACTAAGTTGTAGGGACGAGGGTGAACTCAACTGTAAGGACGAGGGTGAACTCAACTGTTAAGGACAAGGGTGAACTCAACTGTTAAGGACAAGGGTGAACTCAACTGTTAAGGACAAGGGTGAACTCAACTGTCAAGGACGAGGGTGAACTACGGCTGTAGCGACGAGGATGAACTGCGGTTGTAGCGACGAGGATGAACTGCGGCTGTAGCGACGAGGATGAACTACAATTTGAACCGATTTGTAGGGAAAACTACAATGGCCTGCCAACTCGTAGTGACGCGGATGAACTGCAATGAGTACAAGTTGTAGGGACGAGGGCATTTATGGCAAATATGTGGTCGTAATGATGATATCTTTAATACTAACTTTTGTTTTTTTAGTGTAATTTTTATAGTTTTCTTTGGAAAAAATCCTATCGACTCTCGCTATAGTGAAGAATTTTGAAACTTAAACTCGATATAATGAAGTAAGTATAATATTCTCTCGATATAAGCTATAGTGAAGTTTTTTTTTTTCAGTCCGTTGTCTTTACACAATTTTTAGTTAGTAAATCAAAATAATTTGTGATCATTATTTGATGAGTTTATTTGATTATTTTCAATAATATTCATGATTTTTTGTATCTGCCACTTAAAAAAATAAGTCCCCGACGAGTTAAGCGTATTCATATTGATTTCCATTAATTTCTTGGATCTTAAAGTCTAAAAGCATAATAAATATTTTTCGAATTATTTTATATGAGTACCATTAATTCTTCTAAGTAATCATGTTAAATCTAAAAAATTATACAGTAATAAAAAAGAAATTTTGATACAATAGTATGTTTACCAGGTAAAATGGCTAATTTTATTAACATCAATCAATAAATTTATATCTTTTCGTTATCTTATTTTATGGATGCCGAATAATAGCGAGTATATAATACGTATAACCTGAAATAACCTGCATTTTATACGTAGTAAACTTAATAACAATTACATACAATATTAGTTATATTTTTTAAAAAAAAAAACAAATTAAAATATAATTATGTTTTTTTAGAACTATATTTTTTGGTTCTATTTAAATAATTACAGATAAAGTTTCAACTTTTATTTAAGCCATTATGAATCATTTTTTAACAATTTTAAAATAGATTTATAGACAAAAAAGCCGGACAGTCTGCCGGACAGTCTAAAAAAGGCCTAAAAAATGTTGATTATTTGAAAGAAAACGTGCCACGTGTAATGAAACACGTATAAAGGCGATGAGCATCGCGAATTCGTAAGTCTAAGGTTATTTATCATGACATGTTTAAAAATAAGGAAACAAATAACTTATATAATTTTGGGCACCTTTGCCTTTTTGCTTTCAGAGCAATTAGTAAGAGCATACTCTATATCATGGGTATATGATGATCTCGTAGCACATCCTCAATACAGAATAGTCCTTTCTCAAAAACAAATTCCGAATAGTAGTCTTGAAAATTTTGTATTTGACGAAGTACAATCGGTTAGTTTCTGCTTTAACTAACTATATAATAGTAGAAAAATATATTTATTTCTTGATTTTTCAGGAAAATAGTATAGTCCCATCAGTATCCAAAGATACTTCAGACGAAGGTGCTGAATCTAAATTAACTTCAATATTGATGCGTTCGGCTTCTGGACAGCCTTATCTCTGCCAGATACCATTCGTTGATAACCAAACTGCTGTAGAAGAAGATAAACTAGAAGAAAATAGGGATGATGTTGACCTTATGAAGAAAGGCCTTGCTCTTTTAGAACCTATGAAACAAACCTGTCTTATTTATGTGTGTAATATTACAATTAAGCATTTGTTTCATCAATTATATTAATAATAGTTTAATCAAAATTTTAATATTAGCAACACGGGTGGTGGACTTACGAATATTGTCATCTTAGGTGAATAGATAATGACATTATTAAAATTTGAAAACTTAGTTATTTATATATACATTTATCTACAGTCGAATTCGTCAATATCATATACAACCCGGACTTGACGAACGAAAACCTCTATTTATTTTGGGAGAATATGCTTCTCGTCTCGCTACATTACCACCTTCTAATAAGGATAATGATGATCAAAAAAATTCCCTAGGTACAGATTTACAGACTGGCAGGGGCAAAAAATATTTGGTTCAACGTTGGGGCGGTGGTTCTTTATGTGATTTGACAGGTAAACCTAGACAGGTTGAAATTCAAGTATGTAATAATGATTTATTATCATTCAAAAACTTTCATTTCTCTTATTCTTTACTGACAAATTGTTTATCATTTATCCTAGTTTCATTGCAATTTACAATCTGGTGATAGTATCGCTGTAGTAAAGGAAATGTACACTTGTCATTACCTTTTAATTGTTCACACACCACGACTATGCAATGACCCTGCATTTCTTAGCAAATCATCCTACAAGGTTAATCCGATAGAATGTCGTCGTGTAGTATCTGATGTATGTGAATATCTGGAATTTTGTATATATTATAATTTAAATAAATTATTATTAATCTAGATTATTTATCTAGGAAAAATATGAACGTAATATGGCGGCGAAAGAACCAAAAAGTTTGGAAAGCAGTCCTCAAGAAATGGATTCGAGGTATAGTGTCCGACCTATATAATACAAGTTTTTAATGAATCGTGCGTAAGAATGAATATTTATTATGACTGGGATGAGCGAATTGACGTTAAGGGTGGTCAATTTGGACTAGTTATCCTGGCTGGTAGTTAAAAAGTCGTACCGTAAAATCTCGAAATAGCGCGCAGGGGTGAAATTACAAAATTTGGCTTGAATTAAGCTTAATTCAGGCCAAGATTCGACATGTCCGCTATTTCGAGATATTCGTCAACTCATAACGAATACAATTGTAAATCATGTGCAGAGCTTCGTATTCGTAATCGTTATTCGAATAATATTCGTATTCGGCGAATATTCGAATAAATAGTTATCTGACGAATAATTCGAATAAACAAACATTCGAATAATTTTCATTATTCGTCGTCATGTGAAAATTCAATCATTGGCTGTTTCACACATAGTAACTATATATTATTAGTTGTTTCATATAAAATAACTACAGTCAGACCTCTCTAAATGCAACCTCCCTAAATTCAACCGCATAACCTTTTTTAAATGCATGGCTTGGTCCCAACTCATAGTTTACTTATAGATTTTTACCTCTCTAAATGCATGGTTTTTTGTAGGTCCCTCGGCTATGCATTTAGAGAGACCTGACTGTATATGTTATTTGAATAAATTGTACTTATTCGAATAATGTTAGTCATTCGGCAATATTCGAATAGATTTTTGCCGATCTAAATTATTCGATTATTTGGATAATGAATCTGTAAGCTCTAATCATGTGAACTAATTTATTATCCTTTTGTTTTTAATAGTACAAAGAAAGAAAATGAGGCCGATAAAGTTGAAAATGATGTTAAGGCAGAAAAATTGGCAGCCATTGCTAATAAACTTGCCTCACAGTTAAAAAAGAAACAGACCGGATTTGAAGATCCTGATTCAACAGCTGAAGGTGAAAAGGATTCTACCTCGGGAATCAAAATATATTTTATGCATGAAGGCGGACGATTTGAAGAAATCGATAGTAGCGGACTCAAAAATGACGATGGTAATGAAATCAAGGATTCGGAAATTTTCGAAATTATTTTGGAAACTGCCAATTCCATGTCAAAAAACAAGGATAATGCGCTAAACGAGGGTCACGGCTCGCAGAGCTACCAAGCACATTTGAACCAGTTATATGAAGATGATGATTATGAAACTAACGAAAGTGATAATAATAAGCCAGTTACAGAATAGATTAGCTAATTATAATACAAACAGGATATATAGTTACATATATAATATATTTTAATATATTTATTATTATTAGTAATATATAGAATAAAAATCTTTGATTTTGCACGTGATTGATTTTTATCATTACTTTTTAGTGTCGTAGTATTTGTTCGCTTTGTCAATTTTTTTTTCATAAACTCAGTTCGAATGAGCGAGTATAAATATGGCACAGAGACGGATTTTAAAAACGACTCTAAAATAAAGGTTTTTCGCAATAGAACTTTGTGGCTTTGCAGTTTTTAATTTCTTCCGTATTTTCGTAAACCATAGACTAAATACAATAAAATTGCAAATTTTAAAAATTAAAGGATGCTAAAAAATCAAGTGATAATAATATAATTAAACTTGGGTTTCCTTCACTCTCTACAACGATCGGGCAAATACCAATCGAAGAAGCTGTGCATATTGCTTGTGAAGTTAGTAATGATAAATAAGTCAATTCTATATTCATTGGTCGAATTTGACTGATTTCATATTATTCCTTGAATTTAAAATCAAAAGGTTATAAAAGAATTTTTAAATTCTCATAAAAATGACTTAGACTTTCAATTGATCCTAATCGATCAAGATGATCAAATTTTAAAAAGTTTTGAATCGGTAAGAATTTAGTCTTTCTTTTTTTCTTTTGTATCAGATTATAATTTGAACATTTTAAAAATCACAATATATAGGAATGGGAGAAATTTAAAGACAGTGAAGAATCAAGGTTTCAAATGAAACTTGGAAAATTTGCTGAAATAATAATTGAATCTGAGATAGGGTAAATCTTTGTATATTTTACCTGATATAAAATTTATATTATATATTTTATAGATTACATTGTATATAATTATTTTTTATAGATATATTGTAAATGAATCAACATGGAGGTTAAAACCTGGTGTGCATGATCAGCGTTCTTGCTTAAATATATTACTGGATTATCAAGTTACCATTTTCTTTTTGTTCAGATACGACACCTTTGAGTAAAAGTTTATATGAAGTTATAGGATCAAAATTATTTGAAGAGATAAAACGATTATATCCAAAGCCGGGAATAGTAAGTAATTTAGTGTATAAATTTAGAGATGTATACAAATAAATTTAAAAAAAAATTTTTTTTTTTACTTAAATTTAGATGGGTGAAGCATACCCTGTACCTATACCGTCAGATAATGAATTTTGGAAAAAAGGTGTAAAACAGGTTATTATCATACGAACAAACAATTTTTGCAAGGATTATGTCATAAATTCTCATCGTCTCTAATATGTAAAAATACGAATTCAGATCATATATATAATTTCTCCTAATATGAACCCTTCTCGACCAGACCCAGTTTCTCTCGAAGTTGCAAAAAATGCCCTTAAGGAATCTTATCAATCGATGCTGAACGCCTTTTGGGCATTAAAAAACGGCCAACAATATATTCCAAAGGAACGACAATCAAAGGAGAAATCTGCTTGTAAGAATTGATTTGATTTATTTTGCTTTTCAAATTACTATGATCGACAAATTTTATGCATCACACACCACACGGGAACCTGGAATCGTAGAATTTTGAAAATGCAGCAAATGCATATCATTGGCTAAAAAAATTATATTAGTCTATGTTTAAGACTAATTTCGAATCCTATTAATCTGTAGAATTCGAAAATAGCTTTAACATTGAAAATAAACAGGGTATTACGAAGATTCCTTTGTTCAAAATTTATGAAAGTATAGTTAAAAAACTAAAAAATTTTTGGTTTAACCAAATGAAAGACCTAATATAATAGTAGTTTTTACATTAGAAAATTAGTTTTCAACAGGGAATCTTTGGAAATATTTTTATTTTCTGTGGCAATTTTTAAAAAGAAATTTTATAAATTTTTGTGTGATGAATGATAATCTGATGTTCATGGTAATTTGAAAAGCGAAGTAATAATTAGTGTTCTGCACTGACAGGTATTTTTAAAAGTTTGGATAATTGTGGAACACATCAATAATTCTAATTTTATTTTGGATATATTCTCTTCGGTATACTTTTAATGTTATTTATATATTTATACAGTTGATGTGATGATGAATTCTGCGCGCAACTTTTCTTCAACGCCCAAAATTAAAACAAGATCATCATCATCAACGCATAAAGGATCACCATGGTTAAACGTACTCTTACCGTACTGTGAGCAACCAGAGATTTTTTCCAACAAAGTAGTATATTATTATGATGATGGTATTGTCATTATTTGGGATAAATATCCAAAAGCAAAAATACACCTTTTAGTAATGCCAAGACAGAAAATTGATAGTATTGAAGATTTGAGAAAACAAGATCTAAACTTGATTGAAATTTTGAAACGAAAAGGGCAACAGATTATCGATCAGTAAGCGTTAATTAATTATCGAATCATTTATTGTTATTATAAATAAATTCACTATCGTTGATAGTTTTAAAGAAAATGATCCGAATTTGGTGTTCCGTATGGGGTTTCACGCGATTCCTAGTCTGAGGTTTTTTTTTTTTTTTTTACTTGTTTATTTCAGTATTTCAGAAATCTAATGTTAATGTTTTAATTGTAAAGACAACTTCATATGCATGTGATATCGCAAGACTTTATTTCTTCTACATTATCGACTAAAAAACATTGGAATTCATTCACAACCTCGTTCTTTAAGGATGTTGAAGAAATAGAAATGTTACTGAAAGAAAAAGGACAAATCAAGGTTCGTTTTTAGGAAAAATATTTACTTTCGTTAGTAATGTTATTAATTATTCACTGTTGTATTTAATAATAGTTCGATAAAGATTATTATGAAAATTTGCTAAAATCACCCTTGAATTGCCATTTATGCGATGCGAAAGAATTTAAAAATATTCCAACGCTAAAGAAACATTTAGAAGAACATTTGAACAGTGATAGATAATTTCTATTTGATACATGAAATTGTTTATGATATTTATATGTTCAATTTTCATGAATATTTATATTTCAATGACTACTGCAAGATTAATGGCAGTATACATTACATTTTATTAGAATCATTTTACCACCATTTTCTAGTTTTGCCCTTATGTCGATCTCACATAAAACATCAGTTTGAACTGATGCAATTGAGTTTTTTAACAAGTTTTTGGTTTTTCAGAATTATTTATCAATAAATTAACAAATTACGAAGTGCTAATATAACATGTTCACGAATATCTGAAATTTGAAAGCTTTAGACCGGTTTTTATGATTTGTAAATATTCAATTATTTTATTATTTGCATGGATTATCATCAATATTAAATTGGTTTAGAATTAATGGAATCATAATAACAGGACCCTAGACATTTCCAATATAGGTTATATGTCAAAAACAAATTTGTTAAAAACTAAAAATTTAATTTTTTTTTTTTAAATGTGCCCTACTAAAAGCTTTTATTTAAAAAAAGGTTTATTCAAATTGGATTACTAGATATCAAGATAATTGCAAAAAACTGTTTTTTTTTTGTTTTTTAAATTTATAGATTTTTAATAAATTTTGCAATTATAATTCTTTATGAGATATTTAGAGCTTTTTGCTTGAACCAAAAAAGTTATATACATCAAATACTTTCAAATACTTTATAAATTAATAACTATAATTTATTTATAAAAAAAATTAAAGTTTTATATATTATAAATTTTATAAACACTTAATAGTTATTTTTAAATTAGTTTTAG
Source organism: Gigaspora rosea (assembly GCA_003550325.1). Classification (NCBI taxonomy): domain Eukaryota; kingdom Fungi; phylum Glomeromycota; class Glomeromycetes; order Diversisporales; family Gigasporaceae; genus Gigaspora; species Gigaspora rosea. The sequence continues at coordinate 118,457 of QKWP01000315.1, forward strand.
GCATTTTTGGCCAAAATGTTTAGCTTATATATTTCTATATCTGGTTATATAATTTAATTAGAGTTAGAATTATATAGAATTAGAGCAAAAACAAGTTATATAAGCAAATTGCCTTTTTGATACTTTTAATTAGTACCTTAAAACAGTGTTGTATGTTTTGGCTATTCATAGCCTTTTTTGATCTTGTTTATATTCAAAATGTTCAAATATTTAAAATTGTTCAAAGCTTGTTTAGACCTTAATAAGGCCAGACCAAATTAATTTTTTGTTTAACATAACTTAAAATAACTATAAGAGGGGGGTGGGCATTGAAAAAACACAATAATAATAATACTGAAATTTTATTGGTTGATTTTACATATATTAGTTATATAAAATTTAAAAAATTAAATGGGGACAAATACTAGTAATTACTAATAATGTGTATTGGGCTTATATAAATTTTAAAAAATAGAAGAGAGGGGGTCATGTTAAACAAAGAATTAAATTGGTCTGGCCTAATTGTAACAAATTATAATAAAATCAGATTATTGTAAAATTTGAATTTATTTTAGAATAAATATATGCAACACACCCTGCAATATGCTAACTCATTGTACATATATATGTAAACATAGTTTGTAAATCTGTATAACAAATAACAAAAAAATTTCTATATAACAAAAATTTAAATTAACATAAAAGTTAGTGTTAAAAATTAGAATAGATAATAGTATATTCCAAAGTTTTGCAAGAAATTTTTTTTGTTAGAGCATAAAAGGTAGTTATGTAGATTGGTAAACCTTATATATTTTTTTTTAATATTAGCCTGGTGATAATGCTATTTTTTATTCATAATAGTAGGTTAGTTACATTATCAAATGCTATTACTACCCCCGGCTTCTTCTAGCCCTACATCTAAAAAACAGCTCGTCCGGTTACTTAAAAGCACCTGTCCGTGACCTGCCAGAGTAGAATTAGCTTCACTATTGCCGGGATCCTTCCAAACCCCTATATCGCTAGATCATTAGCTGAGTTTCACGGCTTGTTATGACTACCTTTTTCCTTATAAACTTCTTCCACCTAGATCCTGGCAGAATAGTTATCTAACTAATACCTGCGTTATACAACTAAAGAAAAAAAAAACAAATTGAAAGAAAGGGTAAAAAGGAGAACGAAAAGAAAAGGAGAGAATAAAAGGAGAAAATACTACACAACCTAAGCAAAGAACCAAAATAAAAAAAAGGACAAGATGAAAAAAGCATAAAAAAAAATATGGCCTGACATACATATACTCGAAAAAAAAGAAAATAAAGAAAGAAAGGAAAAAAGACAGAAGAATATTCAAGAATATTCTAGTAATAAAAATTATATAATACTGCACAAGGAAACGCCTCGCCAGAGTATTATATATAAAAAAGAGAGTAACAAAACATTCTGGAATTTATTTTCTGCAGATCTGCCTACTCCTATGCGCCACGTCTCATTACGCATCCATTCCTGTTTATCCACCTGCATGCCTTCTTCCTGATTAGAATAGAAACAACAGTGCCGATCTTTTGGAAGGGGTACGCCGAGTCTCTCACTTTTTGTTCAAAATTCCAGAAAAAAAACTTTAAATAAGAATATGATAGCGGGTGTGTGGTCAGATATGTTCTTGTAACCAAAAGCCTTAAAGAGTGTGTTGAAAAACTCATTTTTTTAGTTCACCACCTAGCCAGACTATAGTACCTTTGTCGACATAAGAGAACTTCCACCAGAATTTCTTGTACTAAGGGCATCCACTGCCAATTATCTTGCACAACCGACGCTTCTGGCTTGCGTGCCAAATATATAAAGAAGTCCCCGGACTGGGAAAAGCAGGTTGACCTTTATAAAAACCAGTATTAATAGCTACTTTGTCTTTTACTAAAAAATTTTTTTGTTTTTCTTTTGTTCAGAAATTTGTACAAGTGATCGATGAGAAGAGTTCCATAAGTTATTTGGTAAAACTTATATTTTTAAATTGAGACTTTTAAAATTCATAATGATTAAATTTCATTACTGTATAACCTGCAACAATAATTAATAAATGTATTTAAAAAATATATAATTATATAATTTTTTAGGTACTAAACACATTTTAGTTAAAATTAAAATAGGTTATTTTAATAAAATTTAAGTAATTTTACTTTAGGCAATACTAATAAAATTTACTGATTTTTATATCCAGCTGGATCAAAAAATTGCAAAATTCAAAATTTTTTTTTATGCTACAGTAAGTAAATAGCCAATCAAATAATTCCATTAATGCCATTTACATTTAACGTAATTTAACTTCAGAAAGATAAGTTTTTGATTTACTCAAATAAAGGTCTTTTCAGTATTATACTGCTTACTTTCTTTATTTTTCTTAAGTAATATCAAAAGAAACTTCTCTATATATATCTTTTATTGAAGTCAAATTTATTTGTTTATATCCATTTGAATTTAATATACAACACGTTAATATGCTATGTGCTATTTAACGATAGTACTACTACATTAACGTGCTATTTAAAACTTTTATAATGTTTATCACTTAATATAGGGTGTTTCAAGTTTAAAGGACCCATTTTTACATATAGTTTATTTTGAGATAATTGAGTTTAATTATTTGTTTTGTTTTTTAGACTGATCCGGGATTAATCAAATGTCACGATTTTGATTAGTTAAAGACAATAGGTGACTATTGGGTAATCTCGTGAATGTGTTTGTCCTATGCAACCTTATGTAATTTTTATCTTGATTTTTTATTAAGCAAATCGACTTTCCTTTATAACTGAAAAATGTTAATCATATCAAAATTTATATGAATATAATAAAAACTCATTTTTCAAAAAATTGTAAAAATGGGCCCTTTTAACTTAGAACACCCCATATATCAATTATTAAGTTTATACTAATATTTAATAAAATAGATCTATACTAAACAAAAAACACATCGGGCAAACTATAACTTGAACAGGAAACCATACTACTATATTTACTAAACAAGGTATGACCTAGTAAGTTCTTAATGCAATAATTGTGATATAAAACATAATCCCCACAAGATATAATTTAAGAGTATAAAGGCAAATATTTAGAATTTTAAAAGCTACTGTTTTATAGTTTTTATATCTACTTTTTACTATATATGAAATAATTAATTTTTGTATATCTGATAGAATTTGGTGTAGATAGCTTTATAGCAAATTAGTATAAGTTTTTTTTTGCAACTAGTAGTTATATTTTTGTAAATTAAAATTTTTCTTATATTTGCTAAAAAATTATTTTACTTAAGCTTATTCATCAAAATTAACAAAGTTCAAACTAAAGATAGGAATCAATTTAGTTAATTAAAAAATTTATATGTAAATTACTATATTTAATTGATTTAGTCGACTAAATTATATAACCGATTCCTATCCATAGTTTGAGCATTCTTATACTATTCTTATTTAAAACCCTTTATTTTAAAGATTCATTATTATTTATATAATTTTACCATATCTCTATATTATAGCTTTGTTTTTTTTTTTTTTTGTTATAGCTTTGTTTTTTGATATAATTTAAAACCTGCTATTAATAACAACTTATGTAAACCTTATAAAAAATATTGAAATAAAAATTCAGAAAATATTTATCTTTTGTAAATTTTGAGAAATGACAAAATTATAAAAAGCTTTTTATTAGAATTTAATAAATCCAAATCAATGATTGAAAATATTGAAGGTTCATGCTATAAGAATATGTTCAAAAATAAAAGCAAGTTCATCAGCATATATGAAATTACTAAAAAGCTATTTGAAATGACTAGCCAGAAAGTGAATTGAACTTTCTAATGAGTTTATGATTGCACAATACAGCTTTTCCATATAAAATTCTCATATAATAATACCAAATGAATAAATATTTGATCACACTCTCTCCACTGATCCTCGCGTCCATTTCTGGAGCAAAAGAACATATAGGGCTAGAGTGTTAACAAGCGCACTTTCAATATATAAGTGTATAAGAACAAATATAGAAAACCATTATTCATACAGAGTTACATATAGGCAAATAGTCTCAAAGCATAGAAAACGCTCGAGTAACAGGCATTTTAATCCTTTTTGCTGTGGTTTTTGTTGTTTTTTTTTGCAGAAACAATTTGGAGGATTTGGTCTTGACCCTGAACGTAGATCCCTGCAAGCACATAAACAAATCTGCATATAGAAGACACGGGTTAGGACGCATTAGACACACGCTCATCTTTTTAGTATAAAACACGATTTTAGAAGTTACCGGTCATACTATACTTGGGGCACTAAAACAAACAAAGACACGTGACTAGAAGATAATAGACGGGACCCATAACAAAATAATGGACCCGGAAGCAACAGAAATAGATTGGACCAACAAACTGAATGAATATAAAGATGTATTCGCACTTTCAACAGAGGATTTTAAAAAATTTGTATAACACAAGATGATAAAGTGTCTGGAAAAGACAAAGAGATAGCACAACTATTAAAGACTGATGCAAGCATAGTGTGTATTTTTAGGCGCACTATAGAACTGCACAACTGGCTGGATCAACTACGAGTTCACAAACACCGGATCGCAAAAAGGCTAGCGTTGACCACTGAACAGAACGAAGCTGCTAAAGAGATGCTTATTGAACAAGAATGTGGTTGTCAAGATTATGGTTTAATGGAAATAACAAACAAAATGTCAAATCTTGAATTGGAAAAACAGAGCCGTATACAGAAGTTGGAGAAGAAAATAGAAGAGAAGACAGAACATGAGTCGCTGCCTTTCTCCACTAACAATAACTCCAACCCAATATCGATCAATATGGGCATAGTGCAAACCAGTGACACTGTAGCAAAGAAGATAACAATCCAGAACCTGGATTGCTCAAAAGATGTTCCCGAACTCACAAAATCAGAGGGGAAACACAATATAAAAACACGGTTCACACATTCATATTATGGGACATACCTTCAGAAGCTTCTCCTGGACGAGTACGTAGATGCTTAAACTTTTTCGGCAAAGTGAACTTCTTGAGATAGCGAACACAGGGCACAAGAAAAGCTGCTGTATTTGAAATAAAATTCAAGAACAAGAAAAGGAGTGATAACTTAAAAGAGGCCTGGACGATACATTTTGAGGAGGAAAAAATGTTAAGAGTCTCAGAGGGTATCTTTGAAGAAGATATTCTGTCAGAATGAAACAAGTATAAGGCAGTTGCAGAGAATATCACAAAGTTTGCAATAGAGACTATACTACTAAGACAACTAAAACAGGTACAGGTCAAGTCGGTGTATATCTCATACAACCGAAATAGAAATCAGCGTGCAATAGCCTTAGTTTACTTTGCTTCACAGAAAGAATTGGACGAAGCTAAAAAAAAAAAAGATATTTTACTTCCACACAAGGCTTGTCTGGAAAAAAGCAGGACAGGCTATGATACAAAACATAAACCCGTATAGCAAACGGATTAAAGTGGTTGAAAAAGAAAAGGATGGTAGTAATATTGATACCAGTGTAAACAGCCATGAACAAATGGCAACAGGCAACCAACAAGAAGAAAAATTAAAAGAGCACAAGCAAGAAAGCTCTAACAACAAAAACCATAGCACAGTAACCAGTATAAATAAAAAAAAAGGGAAGGCAAAACAGGTTAATGGCAGAACAGCGCAAGGAAAAGAGAATAACAAGATTCTAGCTGTTATGTCGCAAATCCTAACCAGGCTAAATAAGCTTGAGGAACGACAAGAAACCAAAGACAGAAAGGGTGCAGGTATTGCCTGCGCCTATCGCTCCTAAGGGCACCCTAGTTGAACCAAAGATAAAGGGTAGCAACACAGAAGTTGCTATTACTATAGACAATATGAGTAAATAGTCACTTACAAATCATTTTAATTTTCTATGAATAGGGTTTCACAACATTAATGGTTTAAAGATAAACTGGAGGCTTTGGTTGATTATATAAGGGAAAAAAAGTTGAACATGATGGGAATAGGAGAATCGAATATAGGAGAAAAGGAGAGCCGTTGGATGCTCAAGAAGGATACGCATTACAAAAGTTTTTGGTCAAAGGTTGATGAAAACAAGCACAAAAGGTTAGGTGTGGAAGTGCTAATTGGTAGGCAATGGGAAAAGCATCTAATTCAGATAGATAAAGAAAATCCATACTTTATGGAATTATCCCTAGATTTCAAGGGACTAGTACTAAACATTATAGTAGTATACGTAGCTCCAAATGATATAGAAGTGCAGCAATACATATTAAAACGCATTAAAAATAGAATCGAGAAAGTGCCAAAAAAGCAGAAAAAAGTCATCATAATAGGTGATTTCAAGATTGACATCGACAAAACTGGCTTGTTAGTACACAAAGTGCACATAGAAACCTCAGAAAGCAGAAATGGTAAAAAGCGAATTGTTGAGTTGTTGGAGACAAAAAACTTTTGCGACGCCCACAAGTTTGTACTCGCAGAGGCTGTGGAAGATACATAGACAGCAGGAGACCGAAGTTCAAGGATTGATTACGTATGGGTATCTAACAACTTTAAATCCAACACGATCAAAGCTGGGGTAAAAGACATGAGCACTTGCACAATGAGTGACTATAAATTAATCTTTGTGAAGCTATATACAGGCCTAAATTTAAGAAAGCAGGGCAGAGCTCAAAGGAGAAAGTCTAGGAGAAAATGCATCAACCTGGATTTGGACAAAGCATCAAAAGAGGACTGGGAGAACTATAGATTAGTGTTAGACAAGAAGATAATAAGAAGCTTGGAAAAGCTAAACCCAGAAGAGGACATAGATATGAGATGGAACATAATTGAAAAATGCATAAGAGAAGCCGCGAACTCAAGTCTGCCAAAAAAGAAGAAATCACCAGAGATAGTCCAACTCGAAGAAACTGATCTAGAACTGCAGAAGTTAAGGAAAGCAATAAAGGACATTAATAAATCTTTTCAGAAGTTAAAGAAAAAGAAGGAGTACATTGAGACAAAAGACAAGGAAGACCTGAAAGCGCTAAAGGAGATTTTTGAAACCGACCTGAACATACAACTAGGTGATTTCAACAAGGACACAAATGAGGAAAACTTGACAAGACTTTGTAAAGAGTGGGCCAAGATTGTACACAAAGAATGGAAGTTTAAAAAAAGAAGGCAGAAGGAGGAAAAAAATAAGGGGCTTCAGACCTCGGGTCTGATAGCATAGCGGTTATGTTCCGAGGTCGCAAATCGAAAGATTGCCGGTTCAAGTCCTGTGGACGGCGAACACGAATTTTAATAATTGGTGTAACAAACTCTGCAGGCTGAACTTGTTAGTTTGGATCTGTGATTTGGGCAACCGAAGTCACAAGACGTAGTGAAGGCTGTGTCACGAACTCTTGGCAGTGTTTTCCGGCGGACCTTGGCTAGTCTGGTTAGGTGGGTACAGAAAGTCCGGGGTTAAAACTTGGACAAAATAAGCTGGTAGGACTTACGTCCTACCTAGCCAACTCTAGGCCGCGGATAAAGTAGTCCGAGTTGAACATTCATAAAAATTAGATTGGGGCCCCACAATATCCGCATAAACGTTGGTGCGTCAGGTAGTAATAGGAGGACCATGAACCAGAGGGTTTAAATAGGCAACTTCCATAGTTGGGTTGTAGGTATGGCAGCTAGTGTGGAACCTTCAGGCGGACCACTTAAATTAGGCACCAAAAGTGTACGTGTGGCTAGTTGTATCCTCATTCATGTAACAAATATTACGTCCATACAGCTTAATAAAGAATCGAAACAAGGTCTCAGTTGTAAACCGCAAAAAAAAAAAAAAAATAAGGGGCTTCATAGATGCGAGGCATGATATGATTGTTACAACCAGCAGAAAATGATCGATAGTCTCCTCAAACGACCTTATAGAAAAGTAGTGATAGACCGGGTGATAATAGAAGAAGGAGACGAACCCTCAAAACTTGTGCACAAAGAAGAGGAAGTTCAAGATGTGGTCAAGTCCCATTTCGAGAAACAGTTTCGTAAACGAAACTCTCTAGAAGACAAAATGCAAAGCAACTAGAAAAAAAGATATACCCCATTAAGGAACATTAAAAAGGACTGGTATGATGAAATGCTAAAAGAGGTACAGCCTGAAGAATGGGATGCAGCCATGCAGCAGGTCAAAAACAAATCAGGCCCAGGACCCACAGATATCTCGTACCCACTAATCAAGAATATCAAAGCATCAACAAAAGCCATATTTACAAGTCTAGCTACCGACTGCATTAGCAAAGGAATCATACCAAAAAAATGGAAACTTGGGTTTCTCTATCCAATTCCGAAAAAAGAGGACTGATGTTACAATCTTAATAATGTAAGACCAATTCTGCTACTGGAAACTTTCCGCAAAACGGTTGTCCGCATAGTCAACAAAAGGTTAGGTAAAATCCTAAAGGAAAAGGGCATTCTAAAAGGAAACAATTTTGCAGGACTGCCTAAAGAAAGTACAGCATCTCCACTCCATCTCATTAACGATATGCTAGAAGAGGCGAAAGAAAAGAAAAAAGAAATCTGGGTCTTCTTCCAGGACATGAAGAAGGCCTTTGACTCAGTCAGCCTGGGGATGCTAAGGAAGGCCTTAATTAGAATAAAGCTACCTGAAAATACAATTGACTTCATTTTAAATATATATACAAAACGGAAAATGGAAGTTATAACAAGTCTAGGTCTTACATAAAAACTATATACACAGGACGGAATAAACCAGGGAGAGGTCATTTCGCTCCTGGTCTGGCGAATTTTTTACGATCCGCTATTATGTGAAATACAGGAGCAAGAGTCATTAGGTTTCGAAATGGAAGTCCAGTGGCCATCAGATCTTAGTAAGAATACGTGTGAATCACAAGCAATACGAATTCTGGTTATGGCGTATACAGACGACACTACGTATGCCGCTGACTCAAAGAAGAATTTATATCAAATCCTGAACATTGCAAACACCTTCTTCGCTCTGAATGATATTGAAATTAATACAAAAAAGTCTGAATTGCTCATGCTTAATATCAAAAAAGAGAAGACAATGGGACTAAATAGAGAGAAGTTGGTAGTAGAGTTCGGGCCCAGAAAGGAAAAGGTCATAGCCAAGAATAAAAATGAAACGATCAGATTCCTAGGAGTTTGGCTATCCAAAAAACCAAGCCAGGTGCATATAGTAAGAATAGTACAAAGAGAAATACATACAATTGCCAGAATTTTAAGCAAGAAAAATGTATCACTAGCACAAATGGTTTACATAAACAACAGAGTCTTGCTACCACGACTAGAGTATCGAATGCAATACTGCTTACTATCAAGAAGCGCCTGCGACAGCCTACAAAGCCGTGTATAGAAAATAATCAAGAATAAAACAAACATGGCCAGTATAGTCGCAAACTCGATTCTAACACATAAACATATTGCAGGCCTGAGAACTATATAGCAAAATCAAATGTCGCATCACATGACTGAGTTGAGGGTTAGAATGAACGATGCAAAAATCGTAGGTAAAGCGACCTGGTTGCGAATGAAACAAGGTCAGCTAAACTGCAAAAGCAGTCAATGTATCACAAACCTTGAGAAAAGTAGGTTAGCCAAGGTAAAAGTTCCGCACAACCTAGCATATAAAATAATAGCAGAGACAAAGGAAATGGACATTATGCTACAATCCAAAGAAATAAATGAAAGCCTTGGCATCGGCACAAACGGTACAGAGATAATTAATCTGCTTGGTGGCAAAGCAGCACAAAGCTTCTGTAATGAAAAGAAAATGGTGATTATTGTGCTAGAGCAATTGTTGAACAGATCATACTCTGAACTACTAACATGGGCCAACTCAGAAGATGCAAACTAAGCAAAGTGACGGGGAGAAAACCGATCTGGTTTAAAGAAATAGAACAAATAGTACTTGAAGGGCCCAGTACACAGAAAATCAAACCAGAATGGCAACAGAATATGATAAACACTCTCGCACCAAGAGCGGAACTGCTTAAAATAAGTATCGATAAAAGGAAAAGAGAGTGGGTCGTATTTAAAAATAAAAAAATATCAGAATTTAGAAAAATTGTAAGAAAGAGCGACAAGAGTTGGATAGAAATTGAATACTGGCAAACAGAAAATGATGAATCAGCGCACACAACAAGGCTCAAGAAATGTAAAGGCTGCCAGATAAACGAAGGCTCTGACTCAGATGAGGTGCAATGTATACTACGGCAGCAATTAAGAAGTAAAAAGCGAGCGCTACAAAACAATTGGGTAAAGAATGGAAAGAAGATGGGAGAATTCTTTTTGGAAATCCCTCTAGAAAGCTTTGACAGAAAAAGAAACAAGGTACAAATAACAGGTGACAGGCCCCATATAGACGGTCAGCAGTTATTCACAATCGAAATAGCGACATGAGAGGAAGAACTAATCAGCATTCACCTGGAAGAGTAACAAGCGGTTGAAGAATTAAGGTCGCTAACAGGACAAATTAGGGGATATGAAGAAGTGAATTTCTACGCAGATGGATCATTAGTAAACCCAAAGGGGAGAGAGGATCGAAAGAAAATGGGCCTAAGCTGGGTCGTGACCGTGTTTAGGGATGGAAAAGAAACAGCAATTGCAGAATTTAGTGGCAGGATGGGAGACTGGCCATCTGCCACCCGAGCTGAACTAGGTGCTATCTGGACCGCTCTGCTGATAACACCTGAAAAAGCATGCGTGACAATATATACAGATAGCAAAGAAGCCATAAAGAATATCTACAAGGCCAGGCTTATACGAAAAATGAGAGAAACCCTGAAGTCCAAAAACGCCAGCCTGATGTTACAAATACGAGCAGCTATCGAGGCAAAAGAGATCAAATTAAAGTTGCGAAAAATTAAAAGCCACAGTAATATACAGTTACATGACAAGGCGGATGAACTGGCAAAACTTGGTGCAACAGAAGTAAATATGGTAAATCCCAGGTAGCCATGGACAAGTATCAACAAAATAGACCTAAGTTAGAAAAACCTAAGAATAGATGTCCCATCAAGAGCTTTCGTAACACAACTGATCTCTAATATTCTGGAAACTAAATGGGCTGCTACCGGGAGCATGCGGTATTGGACAATAGATAGAAAAAGTGAAAAAAATGAGTTGGACTGGAGGGTTACCTGGAAAAACATAGATAAATTCAAGGGTAGAAACTGCCGAAGTGCAAAAGATAATAGAGACTGGATCTTCCGTATAAAGTGCTTGAATAGCCTATTACCCACACTGAGTGTGCAAAAGCAAAGAAAAAACTGTGTATACAAAGAGAACACATGCAAAGTCTGTCTGAGAGAAAGAGAAATACAGAATCACCTCGCGGAATGCCTCTTGCTGGATCTGATCTGGTCCATAATTGAAAAAGAATGCACAGAGATAATCATGAGAAAGGGTTCTAGCGAAAAGAAATACGACTTGAAGATGCAGAAGGTCCTTTTCGAAGTAACGAGGCAAGAGAAAACTCTAGTTAGATTGGAAATAATCAGAGGAGTAATATTGATAGAAAGAGTACAAAAGGTTGCCGATCTGACTGGAAAGAAGAAAGAAGCCAAGAAAGTAATACAGAACCTAGTGGATTTGGTGCAAAGCAGATTTTTAGAACATATCTGGAAATTCAGATGCAAATTAATAGCTGAGTGAGAGGAAAAAGAAGGTATCACAAAAGACAACAAGTGTAAACCTAAAGAAGCCGAGGAAAAGGCAAAAACGGACCTAGTTAAAAAAAGAAGAAAAGGCAAAGAAAAGCAGACTCTATATCCAAAAGCAGGTGGCTCAAATCCGCAACCAGAACAAAGCACTCGAAGGGCAGAGAGAGAAGTGAACAAAGAAAATCAAGACCCCCAACAAAAAGGCAATGAAACAGAAAGGAAAAAGAGAGAAAAAAAGGAAGAAGCCAAGTTAGAAATCGTGAGAATACATACAAAAACCTTAGAGAGCCGAATAAAAGGGGCACGGTACTAGGATGCCTCTTTAAATAAACAAAAATTTCAAAATAAGCAATCTTAATATGGCATACGATAGCCTGTTCGTGATGTTCAGGAGTATAACTCTTAGCTATGTAAGAGACCTGAGCTAGACAAAAAGTCGTTATGGCGAATCACATTGGGTAGCAAGCCTGGTGAACCTTTATTAAATAGAACATTTTGGAATATCGTCAGGGCCAGAAGCAACCAGAACACATACAACTACGCAAGCTTGTTGCCAAGGTTCTAGAGATTGGTGAGGCTACGGTTGCGCAGGTAATTGCTGAAGGAAATAAGAGTAAAAATAAACAATTAACAGCACCCAAATTACCTGGTCGCCCAAAAAAAGAACTTAAACCAAATGTTTCTGAAGTTATACGCAATTTAGTTATGTCTGCAAACTCTGCTGGCCTCCCTCTTTCCACACCTGTGCTGCGGCAAAAACTTGAGGAAGAAGGTCATAAGTTTTCGAAGTGGCAGTTGCTTCGAATTTTACATGTTTTAGGGTATTTTTACAGGCATGGTGAACGTCGTAATATATTGCATGAGTCAGCTGAAAATGTGGCTTTTCGTAGCCGCTATTTGAGGTGGCGTTTTAGTAATTTGCAAGGTAATAATAGCGTACCGGTTGTACCAGAAGTATTTTTAGACGAATCTTACTGCCACTTACACCACACGACCAATTATACGTGGGTACCATCGCACGGAATTGTTTGTGCACCAGGGCACGGCCCTTTGTTAGTTATATTTGGCGCAATTATTGTAATGCGCAATGGTAATACGAACAAAATTGAAGGCGAAATTGTCCCCAACTCTCTTTTAATATGGGATCCGTCCATTAAACCCCCTTCTTCACGAGGAAGAAAACGGCTAAACGCAGATGAATGGGAAAACATTCCTGACACAATTCGTAATGCAAATCTTGTAGCAGATCAAAGCGATTATCATGGCAATTTTAACGCTGAAATTTTCGAAGACCTTTTTGAAAAACTTTGCGCAGGTATTAAAGACCGATATGGGCCAGTATGTATCCATATGGACGGGGCTCGCTATCATAAACGCCGGGCTGAACAAGTACCAACATCAAATTCAAACAAAGATGTTCTGCATGTATGGTTGGCGGCATACGATATTATTGCATCAGAAAGTTGTACCAAAGCCGAGCTATACGAGTTAGTAAAAAGGAATAAACACAAAGTGCCATTTACATGTGTTCAAATTGCTAATAAACATGGGCACAATTTGTCTTATACCCCGCCATATCACTGCGAACTTCAACCAATCGAAGGAATTTGGGCAGTTGCGAACCAAGAAATTGCGAAGACAAGTCCGCACCCAAACCTGCTTTTTATCTGAAACAAATTATTCGAGGCGTTTACTAAAAAGGTCAGCTCAAAAACCATCACGGATCTTTGGAGAAAATCACTTACTAGGGCAAAGGAATATAAAAAATACGACGAACACGTTACGTTGGTTGAAAGTGATGCTGACGATCTTGAAATCGAGGAAATCGTCTTCTAATAAAAATTTTTTTTTTTAATATAAAATTTTAATAAAAATTATATTAGAATAAACTTAAAAACCAAAGTAATAAATTACAATTAAAAATACTTAACTTAAGTCGTTTAAAAAAATTTTTTATCAATACCGAATTCGTGTATCTACATTTTTGCACCGGCCTATAGTTATTAAAAGTTCTAAATCAGCAATTTATGCATTTTTTAAACTATTTAACAATATATTTTTACTATGTAAATTCTGATGATACATAAGATCATAAGAATACATCACCTGAAGATTTAATGCAATATATTGCAATAAATTTAATTTATTTTTCTAATCTATTTTCGAAATAGTATGTAAATTTTGATGCAAACTACTACAGTTGCCTCTCTCTAATCCGGCCCTCTATATACCGGACTTTTGATAATCTGAACTAAAACTTTCAGAACAAATATTTTTATATATATTTTTTCTGGATATACCGAATTAGCATAGTAAATTTTCTATTCCGTATCCGAACTCAAGTTAATCAGTATATATAATCTTTTATTTAATTAAATTTATTTTATATTACGAATAAAATTTATTTTATATAATTATTTAAACTAGTGTTCTGACTCGGATCAAATAATAGTGACCTGACGGGTCAAATATTCAACCCGGGTTATGACCTGGGTCAGATAATAGTAACCTGATATTCAACCCGAGCCATGACCCAGGTCAGATAATAGTAACCCGATATTCAACCCAGGCAATGACCCAGATTAGATAATAGTAACCTGATATTCAACCCAGGCCATGCCCTGGGTCAGATAATAGTAATCCGATATTTAACCCAGGCCATGATCCAGGTTAGATAATAGTAGCCCGATATTCAACCTGGGCCATGACATAATGCATACATGCATGCATGCAATACATGCACATGGTTTAAGCAATTCAATACTAATATGCCCATACAAAAAAAATAATTGATAATAAATAACTTTATAATTTTGCTACCAAAATAACTATCTTGGTGTGACTAGTGCTTCTAGATCCAGTTCAGGTCTGGTCCAATCTGAGTCTGATTTGAGATCAGACCAAACTCAGACTCTAAAATTTATTAATTTCAAACTTTAGACCAGACTCAAACTTAAGTCTGCAAACTAACTGAATCTAAAGATTTTTATATGTATTTTTTTGTGCTGTTCAAGCTTATTTAGTACATAAAGTTATAATTAATTAGTAAAATTTTGTAAATCATAAGATTTTATAGAATTTTATTAATAAATTTTACAAAATCTTAAAATTCACAAATTTTTATTAATTAATTCTAACAAAACGCACTAAGTAAACTTGTTCAGCATCTAAAAATA
>QKWP01000315.1:135065-212914 GCA_003550325.1 Gigaspora rosea
TTTTTTTTTTTTTTTTTCACATTTTGTACTATATATATTTATGATCTATGCCAAATGGTGTATCAAATGGGCTTAAGAAATTTTTCATCTCCGGTTTTTTTTTTATTAGTAACTCTTTATATACCGAATTTTTATTAGAGTTCGGTTTAGAAAGAGAAATTTTATATTATGAACTTTTTCTATACCAAACAAAATCTCTTGGGATGGCCTGTTCAGATAAGAGAGAAGCAACTGTATATTGTGTATAAGCTATAACAAGAATATAATTTTTTCCTGTAACTTTATCTTTAGATATACTGAAAAAAATATTGGATTATTAAATCTGATATCACAATATGCTTTTAGCTATTCATTAAAAGAAATTCATATTAAAGATATTAAAATCACAAGTGATATAATGAAATTAATAAAATTATTTAATAAAGATTACCTCTTTTATAAATTCTCCATAATAATTATTTGATTCATAGAGCAATTTAAATGCAACAGCTCTGTTTAAAGTTTAAGTATATAAAGTCGCAAATCTATCTTTTCAATAATTTAAAATTGTACTTCTTGAAAGTTTATTGGCATAAGTATATGGAGTGTCTTCAATTAAAAGGGCCCATTTTTACATATATTTTATTTTGAGATATTTGAGTTTAATTATTTGTTTTGATTTTCGGACTGATCCAGGATCAATCAAATTTCATGATATTGATTGGTTAAAGACGGCAGGTGACTATCGGGTAAATTCGTGACGTGTTGGCTCTACGCAGCCTCATGTAATTTTTCTTTTTACATTATCTTGATTTTTTATTATGTAATTCGACTTTCATTTATAATTAAAAAAAAGTCAATTATGTCAAAATTTATATGAATTTAATGAAAACTCATTTTTCAAAAAAATGTAAAAATGGGCCCTTTTAATTGAAGACACCCCATATATGAAACTATATATCCATGTGAAAAAACTATTTTTATAAAAAGCAAAACTAAATTTAGCTTTACTTTTGCTTGTTTTTTTTAATTTCTTTTCTTTGCTTTTTTGTTAACTGATGTTTTAGTAAAATTCTCATAGTTGGTACTGTATTTTTTAGAATTCTCAAGTTTTGGAACTTAAATTTTGATTGTTCAAAATCAAAAACTTGAAAATCAATTTGCCAAGTACTAGACTAATTTGGCTATTACTTATAAAATTTTTTACATATATAAAAAAACCTCTAGGTGGCTAGCTATAAAAATTTTTTAAATGTCATGTAAACCAGTAAATTTTATTTGTATCGCCTTATTTAATTTTTAAAATTGTTTCAAATTATTGTTTAAAGCTATCTTATAACAATACTGCTCTAAAATAAATTTAAGTAGCTATTTTTAATATTTTTAATATTTTTTATATTTTATTTTTGTTGTTTTTGTTATGTTAGTTTATTTTATAATAATTATTTTTTGAGCTATATGAAAATAGTTATTATAGTTAGACCTTTTTAAATGCATATTGTTGGGACTAGCTTTAAGGTATGTATTTAAGGAGATATACATTTAGAGAACTCTTATTTATATAAGGTAAGTGGCAGAGTTAAGAGAATTTTGGTATAACTCTGGATTTATTAGTCTAAATTGAATGATTTTGGTACTATCAATTTGTCTTGATAAGACAAATCAAATGGTACCAAAACTATTCAATTTGGATTACAGGATTACAAGTTATTTACAATCATATATTACACAAAATTGGAAAGGTATTGTGGTGAATAAGGGGGCATCCATAAATAACGTTATGTACCCCCTTATAGTAGCGCTTGACCCCCCTTCTACTATATAAACATTTTTTTCAAAATCCGTATGTTTATATATAAAATTTTACAAAAACTTGAATATATTGTGACACAGTAATCCGATTTGGATAATTTAGATAACATTCAATTCATCTCAGTAAGATGGATCCAATAGTACCAAAATCATTTCATTTGGATCACTAGATTAATAGTTATTCACAAAAAACTATTGATTTTATAATAATTTTATAAGAAAACATAATAACCAATAGTATTTGGCCAATAAGTTTTGATCCAGTGATGCAAATGAAATGAAATTGGTACCATTCGACTTCTCTCACCAAGACGAATCGAATGGTACCAAAATCACTAAATTTGGACTATTGGTTCAATTTTTAGCCAATTTTTTCTAAAAAAATTACGTTATATTTTTTTGACCCTCCTACTTATTGAGAAAAACATTGCATTCGTCCAATCCCTCTTGTGTAACGTTATTTATGGATGCCCCCTAAGGGTATTGTAACATATTTGCAATATCTTGTAAGAGCAGTGACAAATATTACGTAATATCCTAAAGAGGATCAAAAATTTTTACATAAGACTAATTATACAATTTGATTGGCTAATTGGTCTTATGTAAAGGGGAGGGAGGTAGCTCTATGATAAAATGATATTACGTAATATATGTCACTAGTGTTCTGCAGACCCGATCTGAGATCCGGATCCGATCCAGATCCGTACTCGTCGGATCCCAAAAATCAAGGATCCGGATTCGGTCTGTCGGATTCGGATCCATATAAAGACCCGAAAAGATCTGAAAAGATCCGATCCTTCATATGTAAAGAGTTCTTCGGATCCGGTCAGGATCCGGATCCGTATATTTAAACAATGATTCGAATCTATACTTGGACCCGATTTGAAATTTCGGATTAGATTCGGATCTTTAAAAATATCCGTCCGATCTGATCCATGCGGAACACTATATGTCACGGCTCTAACCTATCAGAACAATTTTTATACCATCCAAATTGTCTCATTGAGATGATTCAAATAGTACAAAAATCGTTTGATTTTGATTACTAAATCACAAGATATTGGTATTAAAATAGTGTCTAAATAAAATATATTAGTTTTTTTGATTTAAATATTTGAACACCAATATTTTATGACCCAATAATCAAAATCAAATAATTTTTGTACCATTCAAATCATCTCGATAAGATGATTCAAATGTTATAAAAATCATTTAGTTTGGACTAATGGGTCATGAGTTATAGCAAATCTGCTACAATATCAATATCTACTATAATATTTATAATTACTTTAAGTTATGTGATAAATTATTTTAAACAAGTCATATAATATACAAAATTATAATATATAGTTCCAATTTGATTGGCCTATAGTTGTGTGATATATATTTACAGAGGTATTTATATAGGTAGGCCAAGAAAATAGTTTTTTTTTTTAAGTTTTTTTTTTTTAAGTTTAGAGGCCGTGTGCTATGGCCGGGATTTTATTATGAGTTATAGTGACGTAATATTTGTTACATGAATGAGGATACAACTAGCCACACGTGCACTTTTGGTGCCTAATTTAAGTAGTCCGCCCGAAGGTTCTACACTAGCTGCCATACCTACAACCCAACTACGGGAATTGTCTATTTAAACCCTCTGGTTCATGGTCCTCCTATTACTACCGACGCACTACATTTAATGCAGATATTGTGGGCCACAACCCTTTTAAATTCAACGACCTAAGGGCTACTTTACCCTCGCACAAGAGCCTACCGGAACAAATTCCATGTCCCATACATGTACCATTGCCCGGATTTGGTAACCGAGGCTACCTGCCCTTATTAGGTTCGTTCTGATCGTAGTATCCGCCTTCTCTGGTGCATACCGTAGGACCGATTTTTACTACCTCCTAACTCGGGTCTTGCCAAACGGGTTCTTGTGGGTTTTTTCCGGTTCCCTGGATTTGCGATGTAACACATACATCATTGCGCCCGCAGGCTCCCATTCAAGATGGTGGAACCAAGGTTACAGGTTTAGCACCCAACCGCTCATAAGCCACAATCACCGAACGCAGATTTAACTTCAAAACGTCGCCAGTGGGATTCGAACTATCAACCTGCCGCTTGGGGGTAACACCTTGACCACTTCTCTAAGGCACCACACCCTAGGCCAAGAAAATAGTATGCGTTTGCAGAATAAATTTATTTATTAAGCCCATTAATGGGCCAGATAATTACTGTAATATGCATTTAAAGAGATTATATATTTAGAAGGAATGCATTTATGGAGGTTTAACTGTATATAATTATTTTATATTTTAATTAGCTTTTAGATCCAATATATTATTATTAGATATCTCTAGTTAGAAATACTCTTTATTAATTAGTTTTTTTTTTTTTTTTTTTTTAATATTAAAGTGACCACTTAGGTACTCTAGCACATTATTGATCCAAACGGGTTGGCCCGGTCAATATGACTGTGCCACATATTACATTTGTATAACGAGAGTACAACTAGCCACACGTACAACTTTTGGTTGTCTAATTTAAATAGTCCGCCCGAAGGTTCTATACTAGATGCCATACCTGCAACCCAGCTAGGGGATTGTCTATTTAAACTCTTTGGCTTCTACCCATGTTCAATGTTCCTCTCAATATACTCTTTCACGAGTAATTAGCTGTAAAAGTACCCTGAGGCTTTAGCCAAACACCTATTGGAGGGCATTTGCCCCTGTAGTAAACCTGATAGAGTGATACCTGTCACCCACAGGTATTCACTTACACTTTCGGTAACTTACGCATTCACCGAGGCAAACAACTTGCAGTCAGGGGGATACCCTGCAATCGCTACCATTATTTACTACTGCCCTTGCGAAGTTCACTAGATCCCAGTACCCGGTCAGTCACTCTTTGGATCCTTTTCCCCAGTTATCCCAGACTACCAATCCAGTTGGCCCGGAAGGATCGGTCTGCCAGGCTTTAGGTGCCTAAGGTCTCCCTTTCCTTGGTTCATGCTTCTATAATACATGACTTTTTCCTCCGGTTTCTCCGGCGACCAGGTTGGTGGGCCTTCTTTGCCATAGGGGCTCTTGTCCGTCCAGTTTTCCAGTCAGTCACCGCTAAGATCCTTTTTCCCGGTACCGTCGAAAGTCTAGCTACCTCTTCACTCGGGACTTGCCAAATGGGTTTCTGTTTCTCCGGTTCCTTGGAATTGTTTGTGTAATGAGACACAATTTTGCCTGAAAGTTCCCATTCAAGATGGTAACCAAGGACTACAGGTAGTGTACCCAACCGATCGACAAGACACAGTTACCGGAACACAGGTCTATTTTTCAAAAGCGTCACCAGTGGGATTTGAACTCTAGACNCAGGTCTATTTTTCAAAAGCGTCACCAGTGGGATTTGAACTCTAGACCTGCCACTTGGGGGTGACAACTTACCAACTTCCCTAAGTCGCCACACCCTTCTTTATTAATTAGTTATATACATTACTATTTATAATCTAGATTAAAATAAATAAATCAAATTTTTAGTATCATTTGTATTACAAAATAGATATTCAATCCAGAAATTTGTTAAACAACAAAAGAAAAAAAGAGTAATTTTGTACAAAAAAAGAAGAATAAGCAAAAGTAAAAAAGTAATAGAAAAGAAAAAAAAAGATTCTAATGAATTACTAAGTAATAATAAAAAAGAAAGAAAATATATATAAGAAATTAGTTGAATATAAAAGTCATCTAGAAGAAAAAACAGTGTACCAAATCAGCTAACCAGAAATAAATTATGAAATCAAAGGTCTTAATAGTTTTGCTAATATCCTTAGTAAAAGAAGGAAAGTATTTTTGTTTATTATTAGCAAGTATATTAAAAAATATTAGCTGCTTAGAAGTAGTATTGAGAATAAAGAAAAAGAGTAAAGCCTTATAGGTGGTAGTTAAAGCAAAGATAAAGAAGTAATCAAACAACAAGAGTTAAAATATAAAATCAATAATATATTAAAAAAACAAAATTAAAAAAAAAAATAAAAAAAAATAAAAAGATTTTGATTTTTATATAAATGGATTTTTTAAAATTGAGAATAAAAGTAGCAAGATAGAAAGAAGCTAGTTGGATACAAGTCTATAGGATTAATAGAAAGTTGTAATAAAGCAAAAATATAGATCTCATTAACTAAATCAAAATTAGTGCAATTTGGCTAGCTCTGTTGCTAGTGCTAAGTAGTAAAAAAAGTACAGAAAATCATATAATTTTTTAAAAAGAGTAGGAGTTTCTATTTATTACATTCTATATATAAAGTAATAGCATCTAATATATGTCTAAAATTAAACTATAGTGGAATTCACCTAAAGCCACCACCTTTTAATTATAAAAATTTTTAAATTGTTATAACTCTTTAAAAAAAAAAGATATTTAAAAAATTTTTTGATAATTTAATAGCTTATTGTTTAATAGACGGTTCTCCTGTCAACTGGTTCAAAAATTTTTTTTTTATATATAAATTTTACTATAAGTGCGAATGCACAGCGTCTCTATCTAAAATTTTTTTTATACTAAGTTAATCACCTTTCTGGCTTAAGAGACTTTTGTAAAGCTCATTAAAACGCATCTAATAGTGGTTAGAGCGTTAAAATCGGCTTGGTGAATACTAAGATATCTTTAAAAAACCTTTCTTTTACTATGTAAATTTCTTTGCAAACAATAGTATTGTTTATAAAGAAATTTATATAGTAAAAGAAAGGTTTTTTAAAGATACCTTGGTATTCACCAAGCTGATTTTGACGCTCTAACCACTATTAGATGCATTTTAATGAGCTTTACAAAAGTTTCTTAAGCCAGAAAGGTGATTAACTTAGTATAAAAAAAAGTTTTAGATAGAGACGCTGTGCATTCGTACTTATAGTAAAATTTATATATAAAAAAAAAATTTTTGAACCAGTTGACTGGAGAATCATCTATTAAATTATTAAACTATCAATAAATTTTTTAAATATCTTTTATATTTAAACTATTATATTAATTTAAATTTATATATGTTTATATATGATTCAAAAATTTTGGCGTTTATATATAAAAAAACATAACAAAATTTGAATTTATTAACAAAAATTTAAATATTATTAATTAAATTTAAAATTGTATTAAGTTTTTCTGCATTTTTATTGGATAATTAGGTTACACTGCAGCTAAAAAATTGGCGCCTATATATAAAATATGTTGGCTTTAGGTGAAATCCACCGTACTATCTAAAATAAGCTACCTTTTTATTTTTTTAAAAAATCAAAGAAAAATTGCCAGCAGTTGCTATATATAAAGTCTAAATTTTACTAAGTAAACCTCAAAAGTGCCATTAAGTAAACTTGTTTAGAACATCAAAATATATTTATAATAAAAATTTGGTAGTGTTTGACAACTTTTTATTAGTATATTTTTTAATTTTTCAAAAAATTTAACAATTTATAAATAAGCTACGTTTTTTCATGTAATTTTTTGTCAAAAAAGGTAACTTAATTTCAAATATATATGATATTCCTAGAACTTTTTTTTTGTTATACAGTACAGGACAGCAAGAAGCATCCAATTTTTTTGGGGTTACCAAATTTGGATTATGTAATACAATTTCTAATTGGCTAATTTTTATTAAGCGCCAAATTTGGGTTATGTAATACAACTTCTAATTGGCTAATTTTTATTAAGATGTCAAAATTAATTTTTTAATAATGAGTATTAACCAATAAAATTGCTTGCATATAACTAGCATTATATAATTGAGTAATTCTTTGTGCCAATTTCTGTTTTACTATTAAAAAATTACCAAACTTTGACCTTTTATAACTCTTGTAAAAAGCAAGATATTAAAAATCTATCTTACAGATTTGTAGTTTAGATTATAAATAATAAATATGTAAGAAAGATTTTTAAAATAATTATTTGTTATAAAGTTATAAGGCTTTAAACAATAGCAAAAAAATTGAATATTTTTTGCTGTCCTGTACTATATATAAAATTTTTGTAAATTTTATTATATTTTTATAAAATTGTATATATAAAATTTAGAGCATTTATTTTTAGTATATTCTGTACTATATGCACTTTTTTTATGTTTTTTAAACTTTTACTAGAGAGCCCCTGTTGTATTTTTAACAAAAAATACTTTTTTTGTAATATTACCTTAAATTCTAATTCTAATACAACTTTAATTCTAATTTTAACTTTAATTGTTATTTGTATTAGCTACTATATAGGATGCACCAGTGTGTATCTTGTCTAAAATATTTTTTTTAAAATTTATTGTTTATTTATTTTTAATAATATATAAATTGGTCAATGGTCTTATCACAGAAAAAGAGATAAATATGATTTATATAAACCCTAATTAAATGATTTACTGCACTTTTCTTAGTATATTTAAATATAACAAAACTTTACCAAGCTGCTATTAGGTACAAAGTCCATTTACTAGATGTTCTGCACCTAAAATAAAGATAAAAACAACTAGCAAACTTTTAAACAAGACATCTTAGCAGACTATAGTACTATTAAGCAAAAAAGTAGTAGAGAACCTCTGAAGTTTTGTCAAGTTCTATGGATATGAAAGTAGAAGTAAAAACCTGGTCAGATATACTATTTTATACAGTGTAACTCTTACAAACTCCTTTTGTTTTGGTACTTTATCTTTAAACTTTTCCATATTGGCTGATTTATGGAATTGCCAATAACGTTTGATACTAATCTATTTTTGAATAATTTTATTACCAAAATGTTGGTCTCAATGAGACGGTTCTAATGAATCCAAAATCATCAAAATCCAATCACAGGATCCCAAGATAATTAAGATTTTGTATAATTTTATATTAACTTTTACTATGTAGACAATCAACGTATGGAAGCATGAGGGAAATTTATTTTTATTGGTTGTTTATTTCTATTGAAAAACCAATGTTACACGGATTATTTATATTGTTTACAATAGAGAAATGAACCTGTAAATAGCAAAAAAAAATTTTTCATAATTAAATCTGTCTGAAATTTTGCGAAATTATAATTTGAAAACGTTTTTTTTATATAAGCGTTTGAGATCGAATGAGATCAAATGTTTCCACCAACTTTAATTAGAGGCGATTTTGACAATAGTAGTATTTAATATAAAGCCATTATATTATGTTTTTATCGTTTAAAGCGAAATAACCAAGATAAAATAACATGCTTTTTGACGTCAAAGTATTGAACTTCACGTGAGCAAGATGTTATCATGAAAGATGCAAAGATTATCAAATACTATATAGAGTTGTGAGTGTAACGATAGCGATAATATCAGGTATCGATATACAAATTTAGTCTTTAATTTAGACCAATCAGAATTACTGATGATCAGCCAATAAAAACAAATTTCCCTCATACTACGTATGGATTGGTTTTTATATATGAAAACCAATCCATACATTGATTGTCTACATAGTAAAACCAATCCATACGTTGATTGTCTACATAGTAAAAGTTAATAGTAAAATTATACAAAACTTAATTATCTTGGAATCCTGTGATTGGATTTTGATGATTTTGGATTCATTAGAACCATCTCATCGAGACCAACATTTTGGTGATAAAATTATTCAAAAATAGATTAGTATATCATAAGTTATTGGCAATTCCATAAATCAGCCCATATGATTTCAAAAAGTAGATATTTTAGTTTGTCTCTTTTAAAAGATTAACAAAGTTTACTTCTTCCAAATTGGGAATGCATCTACCAAATCAGAATCAAGTTATGAGTGAAATCAGATCCTTTGAGATAAACAATAAATAATATGTATTTTGAAGCAAAATTTGAAATGAAATTTTTTTTTAAAAATGTTCTTATAGATATAGTTTTTTTTCTTTTTTCTTCTTATATATATACATATAATACAATCAACCCTCCATAAATGCAACTCATAGGGACAAGCCTACAACGTGCATTTAGAGAGGTTTGCATTTAAAGTGAGCCAATTAAATTGCAGCTTTAAAAATTTGATCATCAAGTTTGTGTAACTTCTACCAAAACTGTATAACCTATCTTAAATACTAAAATTTGATTGGCTACGTGCATTTAGGGAGGTTAGTGTAATATAAAATGTTATTCAAGAGAACGAGCATTTACTTTTTTTTACTGTTTTATAACTGAGACCTTACTTTTTATTTATATTATGAGTTAATTATTACATGCAGAAGAGAATAATATTATTACTCTATGAGAAGAAAAAGTTCAGACTTCATGATGGTCTTCTGCTACTATCAATCTTTATCCAAGGCCTAAAGTTAGCTGAACAGAAATATGAATAAACCCATTAGACTCTTAAAGTAAAAATTGTTAACATCAATAACCCTGTTCTGACTAACAGCCCAGGCCACAATATGTTAAACGGAAGGCAGTCATATGATCCGGACTGCCTGATTTAGAGCTTCTAGAATTTTTATCCAGTGGTTTCTCTATTAGTCATCTGTCTTTCCACGTTACTTGTTTTCAAGCCACTCGAAATGATTAATCCAATACGGTAGGTGCTTTTCCTTTTTTGGACGCAGTAAACACTGCTGATCTTTTGGAGGGGTATGCCAAAAAGCCCACTTTTTGAAAATTTTTTACGAACCGACGACACTAAAATTTCACTAGTAGCATAGTAAAGACAGTGGTTCTTCCCATATAGTCCAAAGTCCCTCAGAGAGCCGCCAAATACTTCTTGAGTCTGGTAAGCGATAAACTCTAAGCTTGTCAGCAGGTAGTCTATGAACTTTACCTCTAAACGACAAGTGCCAGTGGTGAGTGACAAACTCTAAAGCTGTTAGCAGATACTTAGTTAACTGTATCTTTAAATAACAGCTGCCAGGTTGCATATTTTCTTCGGTTTTTTACTGCTTCTTTTGAGCTTTACTTCTGAAGTGTTAGCGTAATTGTTGGTACCAGTGATCGGTGGATAGAGTTGCCAGAACGTGCATTTACAGAATATAGAACATGCATTTAGCACTAATAATATCTTATGGAATAGAAAAAACGTGCATTTAGAGAGGTATTGCATTTATGGAGGTTGCAATTATGGAAGTCCGACTATACTCAAATATGAGAAATCATTAAAGCCAGATACCATTACGTAATTCAATAGTTATCGGCCTGACTATCTGGAAGCTAGAACTATTATATAAGAAGATAACAGCCAATTAAATTTAAGAAATTTCTTGATATAAAAATAGATTATATGGTGCAAATGGCTTTATCTCTGAAATCACGTGACTTTGTTCACTTTTTCTAAAGATCATATAATATGGAGTAAGCCAATTAAATAGCTTGTTTCGGTGTTTTTTTTTTTGTTTTTTTTTTTAGAGAAGAAAAGTTTTTTGACAACCTGAAAGGCAAGTCACGTGACTGTATTAGTGCATTTTGATTGGCTTAACTTAAAAAACATATATATTCACATTTTTACAATTTATTAATAAATTTTTAATTTTTAAAAGGCTACTACTCTACCAGTTTAGCTTTAAATTAAATCTAAACTACAAGTTTTATTTTTTAGGTTATAAAGAACAAAACTTGTAGATTAGTTTTGCATTTTATAAATTTTTAAAAGAGGAGAAGTATTTTTTGTAAAGCTATTTTTTGTACAGAGTTAAAGCCATCCGCACCATATTTAACAAGATTATGTTTGATAATCAACAAGTGAAACTTTCACTAGACAAATGTGATTGTAACAGTAATTTGCAACTTTCTACAAAACTTCATAAAAAAAATACCACAAGAAAACTAAGTACCCTTATGAAATAAACTTTAAAAAAAAATAATATAGACTTTGTGCTTCAACAACAAACAAAAAAAAACAACAAAAAAATTAGATTTTGTACTTTAAAAAAAAAAAAATTGAGTACTTCTGATAAAGAAAACTCTTCACAAGTTCAACATATATTTTCTAACACAAATAAGAACTTTGTGCAAAACCTTTTATAGCAAATATTTGGTCGTTCATAACTATTCACTAAACAAAATGCAGTGACAATCCTATTGCAATTAAGTTCAATAACAAGTTAATATCCAACCAAAGGTGCACATTGCTTTTTAATGTTTAGCAACTATTCGAAGTACTATTAAAAGAATTTAATACCAAATAGTAGCCTTTAGTAATGAATGTTTGAATGAAATTGTTAATAGAAATTCTTAGAAAACCTTCATATGCTGTTTTAACAAGCTCTTCAAATCAAGCATATGCAAAAAAGATGTTCCAAGTGAGAAATAGCAAAAAACAAAAGTTTGAGATGCAAATTTGCAAAAATAAAAGTAATGTGTCTGATTACTGAAATGAAAGTGCATGTTGAACATATCCCAGGTTCTTTCAACTATACTCATGATCTAAAAGAAAGTAAAAGATTAAAGTGGTTCTAAGCAGTCCGGGCTTTGGTAAAAAAAAAAAGCAGTTAAAAATTATCCCACTCCTGCAATAGTTAATGCAGTTAAAGAGTATGCCACTAAAAAGCTGGATCTTAGTATGAGCATAAAAGAGCTAAAATAAAGAAAGCCAACGTAAAGTATAAAGTCTGTGAACCTCAAAATACTTATTTTGTTGGTATCTCTAACCTAATACAAGATATACATGATGCAGTTTCTTTTTTAGAAAAAGAAGCATATCTAGTTGAATCGTTCAAAATTTAGCATCAATCTACTTGTAGTTTCGTTTTTGTATATCCAAAACAACTTGAAAAACTTTAATAGCATAAATGGTTTACTTTGATTAACTCTACATACAAAACTAATAAATATAACTGGCGTTTGTTTAGGGTGGTAACATACGGGAGTGAGTTAGTAGAAAAGGGACAAGTTTATTAGATAAATCTGGCCCTTTTCTACTAACTTACCCCCATATATTATGTAATATAATTTTACTATACCCCTTATCACCTTCCCTTATATAAAAGAAATTTGATTGGCTATTATGAACTTCTATATTTAATATAAGATTTTAGAGACCTCCTCTCTGTCTAAAATATTATGTAATATCTGTCACCATCCTTATGCTATATATTTGGGACAGTTATGATTGTTGGAATATTAGTAGACATTTTTTTGTTAATAATAAAGATAGTACGGTAATATGGTTGTAGAAGTATTGATGATAGAACCCCGAATAATCTATATGAGGCTATAGTTGAAAAATAGCTAATGGAGGGTTGTTTTTTAAAAAAGGTTATATTTGAAAAGTAGGTATTGAAGAAAAAGATTCTATTTGAAACCCGCTAAATGGCAAAATAGGTATATTTGAAAGAATGCTAATGAGGTAATTTTTATAAATGTTATATTTGAAATGTGCTAATGAAAATCAAAAAAATGCAAAAATTACCAAACTGAAGGTGTGTTTTTTTTTAAGTTTTTTTATACAACTTGTGGTTTAAATATTTATGATTGTTGGCAGCTTGTAGATGAAACGGGCTTAAGTAATTTTGAACTTTGAAATTTTTTTTATTTTTTTTTTTTTAGGGACCGTTTTTTTTTTTTTTTTTTTTTACGTTTTTTTTTTTTTTTTTTTTTTTTTTTAAAGAACATTGTATTTAAAAAAAAGTTAAAAGTGGGTAAAAGTTCTATCTAATGTGTGAAATATAGCTTATATATACCAAACCAAAGATGCTAACCAAAAATTTTTTACTGTGATGCTCAAATATAAGCTCACATAGATTATTTGGGGTCCTTTGATAATAATGTGACAGTTTTGTAGCTCCTAAAAATCTCGATATTTTTATTAGACCAAAGCAGCATAGAAGGACATATAGTATAGTCAACTTTTCATAAATGCAACTCATAGGAACAAGTCTATAATATTCATTTAGTGAGATTTGCATTTAGAGAGAGCCAATTAAATTGCAGCTTTAAAAATTAAATTATCAATTTTGTGTAACTTCTATCCAAACTGTATAACCTATTTTTAAATACTAAAATTTGATTGGCTACATGCTATATTTATTGACAAGAGCAACTAGTATAAAAAAAATACAAAATATTTTATAGTTATTTTACTATATCCAAATCAAATGTACCAGTTTAAACTATATATATTTCAAACTACTATATTATGTCTAAAATCAACTACTGACTATGTCTATTTTAAACTATATACCATACTACTTCCAGTTTAAACTACTATGCTATATCTTAATTCAAATCGGCTTGCTATGTTTTTGTGCTAAATCCATTTCTAACTACTGTGCTAAGTTCAGAATCTAACTACTATGCTACATTCAGTTCTAACTACTATGCTACGTTCTAATATATTCTGTTCTAGTTCTGTTCTAACTACCATATTATGTTTGTGACTATTTTGTTATGTTTGTTCAAACTATCGTACTAAAAAAAAAGAATAATATATACAGTTAAATACCATGATACTATTTGTTATTACTATATACAAGCAAAACAATTCAAATAAACTTGTTCGCTAATTGAAACATAGCAAAACCTGTTTTGTAAATCTAAATTGTGCGATGTTGAGTTAAAGTACTCGTAGTTAACATTTTAAATTCTAAAAAGTATTATAATAAAAATATGTAAGTTCTATATACTAAGTTAGTATTAAAGATTCTTTTAACAATAGATTCTAGCTATATAGTACATACCTATAGTTTGAAGGATCGGTTGACCCCACGAACGATTGGTTGGATGTAAGAAGTATATAATAAAATAATGTGCGTCAGTTAATTTGATCTTAATTTTGAGATCAGATTATATCAAAAATTGGGATCTTTATTAAAATTATATTAAAATTATAACACTAAAAATCAAATTAGTGGATATAAATACCAAAATAAAAGAGTCATAAGAGTTACACTGTACAAAATAACATATCTAACCAAGTATCTACTTCTATTTTCATATCCATAGCCCTTGACAAAGCTCTAGAGTTTTTCTGCTATATTTTTGCTCAATAGTACCAAAGCCCACCAAAGTAGAAGTAGTAGATAAATCCGGATTTATATTTATATTCAGATTAATCCGGTTTTTAAACAAATCCGGATTCAATTTTTTGAACCAATATTCGGATATAATACAATCCAGATATAATATATAACCAGATACAATATACAATCTGGATACCATATATAATCCAGATACAAGATATAATCTGGATATAATATAATCCAGATATGTATACTATTAAAAGAAAACATGCCATTGGGTTTCACTTATATTTTGTATCAGGTACAATCCCTAATAAATTAGATAGATTGTGTTTGGTACAAAATATAACTGAAATTCCAATGAACGAAGTTATATCATTGCTATTTAACCGTATATAAATTTATATCCAGATATAGATTTAAATCCGTATTTAGATTTGTATCCGGATTTAGATTTGTATTCGGATTTAGATTTGTATCCGGATTTAGATTTATATCTGGATTAATCCAAATATATTTATATCTGGATTTAAATAAAATTAATCTGGATTCGTTTTTTTAATTCTAGTTATATCTAGATTGAAAAAATCATCTTGGTTTTAACTCTACGCCAAGGTGCCTCATTTATAAGTCTACTTCTATTTCAGTCGCAAAATATACAGTGAATAGGCTTTGTACTCGATAGCAGCTTTGGTAGAGTTTTGTCGTGTATAAATATATTAATTGCATAGTTTTCGTAGGTCTGAGTTCTTGGAAATTTGGTATAAGGAATCATCAAAAAGAGTTGTGTGATGAAATTATTGTTCAATACCAATTTTGTTAAAACTGATACCTTTTATGACTAATAAAAAGTTGGTTTACTATATTAGTTTCAATAATTAAAATCTAATAATCTGCTATTTTGATAACCAATACTCAAAATATTAGATATCTATAAGATATCAGATTTATCAAATAATATTAATTAATTTAATTGGCTTAAAAATCTAACTATATATAACTGATTATATATATATAAATATAATCTGACCAATTATATTTAGCTAGAATTATGTAATTATTAGACTATTAGTATTTTAAATCTGATAACCTCTCAAAGTCGATACAAAAGCTATCTATTATATATATTTGAAAATGTATACTATGTTTTTTTTATTATAGTGTTAAATTAACATATAAAATATATAATCTTTAAAAGATTATAAATAAAAAACTAAAATAGTTATAAATCAAATCTTTTCATAAAATAATAAAATCAAAATTAAAAAACAAAGTTATAAAGTTTATTTTTTAAATTAATTAGAATTCAATCAAGTTATATTCTTTAAAATTAACCAATTTTATTAATTTTATTAATAAATTTAAAAATTTTGATCACTTTAATTTGGCCAAAATTATTTAAAATTAGTATAGTTCTGGCCAAATTTATAAAAAAATTTTTTATTAAATGCTGATTTATATTCTAATATTTATATTATCCAATAATATTGCTTTATTTTTGTAAAGTTATACAACATGTACTAAAAATTTGGCTGTCTATATAAATAACTTGTTTGTTTAAGGATGTTTACGCTATAGTAGAATTCTTTTATTCAAAAAACTAAACAAAAAAGATTTAAAAAGAAAGCAATCATAATATATTTGAATATTGGGTATAGATTACTTTTAATAAAATATTAATTAGTTTACAGTTAGTATTAAAATAAAATTTACTATAGTAGATTAAATATAGTTACTTCTTAATAAAGTATTGGTATTACAATGGCTGGTTAATAATTATTGGGGGCTAATCTTAAAGATTACAAAATTCTTAGCAAGTTAAGAATCCAAAGTAAAACAGAAAGTTGTTTTCGCAGGTCGCATTGGGCATTAGCTTGGTGAGTCGTTATTGGATAGAACATAAGACAGGTAGAATATACACTAGTGTAATTTACTTTGTAGTTCAAATAATTAATAAAGACAAGACTGCTTAAAAAAAAAAAAATAAAGTATTGGTATAATTGCTAAATAAATAGTATTTGTAGTTGATTTTATTGAGTTAACAAGCTTAGTCAAATAATTTTCAAAAAATTGACTTGATTTTATATTAGATTATATAGACTAGGTGCTAAAAAAAGAAACAAAATTAACAAAAAAAAAGAATCTTTAAAAAATTAATTTTTATATTGCAAATTTTATAATAAATTATAAAAAAATACAAACTTTAAAGACCTATAATGCAAAATTTTATTAATACAACTATTTTTGTATCTTGAGTAAACAAACAATTTTAATTTTATTTTAAATTGATTTATACAAAAAAATTGCTTTTGAAAAATTGTCATTTTTATTATTTTTTTTTTAGTATCTAGCCTATATAATTATTAGGGATGTTAAAATGCTTATATAAACTCTGCTCAAGCAGGTTCAAAGCACAAACTTTTACAGTTTGCTTATAAATTTTTTAAGCACTGCTTAAAAGCAAATATGCTTTTAATGCTTCAAACCTGCTTAAAGCAATTATGCTTCAAATTTGCTTAAAAGCAAATATGATTTAAATTAGCTTAATTAAATTTGTTCAAAGCAAATATATTTCAAATAAATTCTAAGGATACATATTTATTGGCTTCATATGTTAATAATTTAACAATTAAATTTTTGTTACAATAGCTATACAGGTTAATTATTGGTTTTCATAATCCAACTAGATCAAATTATGAAAATTTTTATAAATAATTTTTTATATGTTTTAATAACTTCTGAATAATTACAATTCTGAAAATCACAATCCTGTAAATACATAATTCTGAATAAAATCTAAAATTAAAATCAAAATAACTATAATATGCTAATATCTAACCTTATACTAACTTAGTTTTATTTTAACTCTAATAAAACTTAGAATTATTATTTCAAAATAATATTTATATAAGATTTAATTCTTTGAAATTATAATTATTTTGAGTTTTTTTTTAAAAATATAAATTTTAAATTAATATATTGGTATAATTGTTCTTTTAATATTTTATATATTGGGCTATAGTACTATTGGAATTTAGTTTTTTGGTATTTTTAAACAATTTTAATAAAAACTAGGTTTAATTTGTTTTAGTATCAAAGTAAGAATGCTTCAAGTATAAACAAAATTGCTTGAGCAATTTGATATTTTTATTATACAAGTTTACTTATATAAAGCATGCTTGTATAAGCATGCTTATATAAATTTGCTTATATAAGCATGCTTATATTAACTGGTTTGTAAAAACCAGTTCAGTCTGCTTCGGTATCCAAGCAGGAATGCTTCGAGCATAAACCAAACTGCTTGAGCAATTTAACATCTCTAATAATTATAGTAACTACTTAAATTTAAATCAGATAAATTCAATTCAGTAATTTAGTTACCTCTTAGCAAAAAAGAAATTGATATATAGAATTATAAAATTAGAAAAAAGTTTAAAAATAGGAATTGAATAAGAAAAATATAAAAAAATCTCTGACACTTTAAAGGCACAATTAGGGTAATCGACTTTGACTTAGCCAGTTAAGCCAATTTTTAAATATTGGCTTAGTCGAGTCGATAAATCTACAAACACTAACGTTGAGTATAAAATTTTAATTAAATTTCGGTTCTTCATATGATAAAAATTTACTATTTTGATTGGCTAAACCAATACGCTTAATTGGGATTATCATTTTCTTATTTGAGGGGTCGGTTAAACTCAAATATATGATCTACCATACTGGATTGATATCTATATAAAAAAAAACTTTCTAAATGCATCAAAAGGTAATTATTGCCCTAACTAAATTTCACTCCACTTTAACCGACCCCTTATTTGAGTAACGTGTACCCGAAATCTAAAGTTCAAACACCCGAGATCAAAAGTTTATTGGATTTGGCCGAATTAACACAAGCCAAATTTTTTATCAGTTGTCTCAGAATTTAGCTGTAATACGTATCAAAATCCCAAACACCAAAACATATATAAAATTTTATATATGCTAACTTATATAATAATATATATTCTAGTAATTTGGTTGGGATTTTGGTTTTAGTTTCGGATCTCGGTGTTAGTTTAGGATTTGGATTGGATTTCGTTATTGCTTAGGATTTTGGAACTGGTTTAGGGTTTCACAACTTATAGCTGAAACCCGAAACTTATTTTCTCAGGCCGAAAGGTTTCGGGACCCAACTCTAGTATAAATGATGATATAATTCTTATGCTTCTTTAAAAGAAGATTCGAGATATTAAGATTGGTTACAATATCCTTCTTGGCCGCAATGCCTTATACAGTATATAAACAATAAATTTTATCAAAAAATAGGTTTATTAATAACCAACTTCAGAATCAAATGCTGTAAATTTGATAATAAAAAAAAATTAATAAAAAGAATAATAATAATTACAGCATGCACTTTTTATACTATATAAGTTATATAAAAAAAATTTTTTTTAGCTATATAATATTTACTAGCGCTAGCTAGACATAATTAACCTAAATAGTAGTTTAGGATAATAAGTTAATAAGGCCATACAATGTTAATTTTTTGGTTCTCATAACATAAAGTTTGAAAAATGACCCGGCAACCAGGCTTTTAATTTTTTCAAAAAATTTTTTCTATAGATGTCTTTTTGCAGAAATTTGACCCCGGCCAACTTATTAAGTTTGTATGGCCTAACCAAAAATTGATTTTTAAAGTCGTCATAATAAATTTAACTAGAGATAGTATCCTAATTTCTTATATAATGTATAACCTATTCATGAATGTTCTAAATTTAGGGAAATTCAGGTGATTAAGTAATAATGGGAGCGGCTATATTTTTAGATTGGATTTGTAAATTAATCCCATTACAAGCGTAACAGTATGGAGGTACGCGTCTTAACAAAATTCATTCCGTTCGGCGAACAGTACAGAGGACATGAAATTGATTCAACAATCGATCGATCCAAATTTAGTTATAAATTGTATGGAGGGTTCAATCGGACAACAAATGTATTAACTAATCCCGAAGACATTGATGAAGAACTCTTCATTGCAAATAATGAAGTCATTTGGAGTAGAGGAAACGTTTTGATAAAGAGCTTCAAGTTTGAGGAACCGGTTGTTCAAGCTTTGTTCGTCTGGTTCAATGTAACGAAAGCTCGAAGGAATTCATATTGCGATCAAATGGATCTTAAAACTAGAAACACGAGTGGAATCGAGAGGCAAAGAGCATTATTTGTTGTTCTTGAAAATTTGGCCAAAGTGTACTTTTTGGATGGACAACATTTCCTTATTAGACTTCCATCTTTAGTGCGACGCGCATGGTCCATGGACGTTGGTGTCATTCTTCAACGCGTTGTTGAAGATAAAATTCCTTCTAGTATGACGAAAATTTCACCATGGCCATTACCGACGCTTTATAGCCTTTTAGATCCATTGGAAGAAATCAAACCAATTTCCATCGTAGATGAAATCATACATAATGGGACCAATCTTAATATAAAGGGAATGACGCGTCCTTTTTCTGATATTAATGATATAGTAGTCTATGTCAACGATCGTGGGCAAGATGGGAGCCCAATTTTGGTTACTTTAAACCGGATAACCCTGCGGCATTCTATTTATAAATATATTACCATAAAAGAAGATAGTTTAAAGGCTAAATCAGAAGACATATTTGATTTAAAAATTAAGCCAGATGTTAATGCCGATATCTTCTTGGAACTGATTTGGACAGAACCGGCCGCTCAAATGTAATTGTAAATTATTATTACTATTATTTATTACTACATTAATCATAATTATTTTGTCTGAATATATATATATGTTTTTTTTTTCAAATAAAGAACAAGGTTCGAGGAGGCTTCTGTATTCATCGCTCACGGTTTGGATGGGCATGAGATTCTTTGTATATTTACTAGCTCAACAAAAAATTTTGTAGCATTGGACATTAACGTTTATTCGCATGGATTTAAAGTATATCCCAAATTTGTTCTCAATGTTGATGATGCAGCTCCTGTCTTGGCCACAAGATCAAGAAATTACGATATCTTATTTGTAAGAGGTGGATCGTTTTCGACTTTAGAATTGTGGATTGGATATGACAAACATATTCCTTTGAATTTGAATTGTGAAATAATTAAAACTAAATATCAACTTGAGAGCTATGTAGAGGAGTGTAAAGGTCCACAAATTGACAAGGATGACCCGAAATATCCACAAGTAAATTGCTCTCAACGACTTCCTCAACAATATCTTGTAGCAAATCAATTTATTTCAGACAAGTTTTTGGGGCTAAGAGATTGGGTTCATAATCGAGTAAATTTAGTTTTAAAAAACAATATTATACGAATTAGTTTAAATTTTATTCCTAATTCAAAACTTGTTCGTACATGCTTGGAAGCCTTAAGCTATGCATTACCAACAGCCTTATATTTTGATTTCAAAGCTCAATATTTCTTATTTCAATATGGTAACAAAGAAGAATTTAGGGATATATTAAGAGGCTCAGAATGGGAAAATTTCATTATTATTCTACTGTCATTCTTCCGCTTGGAAGGTCAGGGTGTAATTGACGAAAAATCCTTTAAAGAACCCGAAAAGAGTGATTGGAATTTTCTTTCATCGACTTTTAAACATTCCAGGTTCAATTTCAACAACCATCTTAGGTGTATTCAGCCTTCAACGATAGTAGAAAACGATATAATGATTAATTCGTTTAAGAATTCACAAAGACTTTATGAAGCTTTTTATGCATATTATTGTCAATTAGAAAATAAATATTCAATTTTTTTACCTTCAATTCTCATTTCTCTTCATTTGGTTTATCAAGATTTGAAGTTAAATTATACATCTCACCAATATATTAATGAACTTATTCCGCTGTTGATGCAACTAGCTAAATTCATAAAATGGGATACTTATGTAGATTATTATAAACGAAATTATGGAATGAATCAATTGAAACTTATAGAGGGTCGGTCGATCTCATTCATTTACAATATTTGCATTTTATCGTACGTTACTTTCTATTAAATTTTATAATCTCTCTTTAGCTGTGATCATGGAATCGGCATTAAATCCCGACCATCCCTTTTTTTCGCCACCTGACATTAATCAATGGATCCTAAAGTGTATTAGAAAACCAACAGAAGCAAAAGAATCTTTTCCAACACCTTTGGTTATTGGTCAAATTTTTTCTATTCCAGAATTAAATGAAAATCTGGTTCATGATTTTGATTGTTGTCAGAAAACTCGACAAGTGTGCGCTATTTATCATAAATTAATTAATGAGGGGGAAAAGTCAATGATTCTTGAAATAGCGAACATAGGATATACTATTAATGACATTGACGCATTACCATGTGGTCTTGCGCTTCCTTTACGTGAAGCTATAAGAAAGTGTCGAGAAGATCCTCCAAGTGATTGGCCTGGGGAAGCCTACATACTTGTTGGTATGCACATTTAAATTTAAATTAATTTTTTAATTATGGAGTAAACTTTATCTTTTCGATTTGCTAATAAATATTCAGGTCGAGAAGATTTAGCTGAATTAACGTTTGGAATGCCAATTGGTTATATACATGCCCGTGGTAACAGAATGGTATTATATTAAATGTCTAGGCACTGTTAATATCGTATAAAGTTTATTACTAATTGAGGTCTTTAAAAAAATTCAGGAAATGAAACCAAAAAATATTATGCAAATTGTTGAGTCGACAATACCTCCAATTTCGCCACAAGATCAGGATGAAGATATTAATGGAACAGAGATTTCAAATCATGAAATAACAGATCTAAGGTTCGGTAACGATAAAAGATTGCTGGAAGTACAAAAACTTTTACAATCTTGTAATACTATCAAAGTTGATTTTCCTACAGTAGATTTAAGGTTTGTTTAAAGACTATGATGAAATGAACTCTTGATATGAAAATAGTGATTTTTTGCATTTAACATTACATTATATTACAAAATTTAGTAGTCAGAATGATGAAAATTCGCCACAAATACTTGAGCGTGTTCAAATTCAATGTTTGAAAAATTTTTCACATCCAGCTGGCCGTGCAGTCTTAACTTATAGTACTGTTACACCAATAGCCACGGAACCCTTTCCAATTCCTGGATTAAGTTTGGCAATTAAAGTATTGCCTTTCAACACTCTTGTTCAAGTTGAGCGGGCACTTCGAATACCAGAATCTGCAGAATGGCCAGAATTTCATGATGGCGTAGCATCGGGTTTACGTATTCCTTCAACTATTGATATCGAAGGGTCATGGATTTCTCTTAACAAGCCCAAGGAATTAACAAACAGTCATGCAGGATTTCTTTTGGGATTGGGATTGAATGGTCATTTGAAATCTATGGCGACATGGCAAGCGGTCGAATATTTGATGAAGACACCCAAGCACGATATTACAACCATTGCTTTAGTACTTGGCTTACCAGCTTCTTATATTGGAACTATGAATGCTGAAGTTATGAAATTTATAGCTGTTCATGTTACTGCTATGTTTCCACCAAAATCTACCAGTTTGAATGTATCACCTTTGATTCAAACTGCATCTATTCTTGGTTGTGGGTTACTCTACATGGAAACCTGTGATCGATACATGTCTCAGGTCATGTTATCTGAAATTTCGACCCAAGCTTTAAAAATGTCAGATAGTTCTGAAACTGATTTTACAGAAGGTTACTCACTTGCTGCAGGATTAGCACTCGGGTTCATAAATTTGGGCCAAGGTGATAGTACGCGTGCATCTACTGACCTTGATTTACTCAAAGAATTGAGATTATATATATCTGGTGATAATAGCACAACAAAGAAATTATCAACATCAACGCATAATACGAATGTTAAGACTGATAACATTAACATTAACATTACATCACCAGGAGCGACGATAGCTCTTGGGTTATTATATTTGAAAACCAATAATGTTAATGTTGCAAACAAAATTCCTATTCCTGAAACCGAATTTTTTTTGGATTATGTACGGCCGGATTTTCTTTTGATTCGGACACTTGCAAGGAATTTGATAATGTGGGATAATATTCAATCCACAAAAGAATGGGTTGAAAGCCATGTACCTCAATATATAAAATCAAAGTTGACATCTAATCCTGATATCAATTATGAAAATCTTGAATCTATTAAAAGATCTAATTATTATATATTATCAGGAGCTTGTTTCAGTATGGCACTTAAATATGCTGGATCTGATGATAAAAAGGCACTTAGATGTTTACTTTCTTATCTCGATTTATTTATTGGATTGGAAAGTACAAGGACAAGAGGTAATATTTTGACATAAATTTATGATTTTACATATAAATTCTGATTTATAGTTGTAAATTTTTAGCATCAACGTTTGATGAAAATATTACAATGTCGGCCATCAAATCTTGTTTGAACGTTTTATCTACGAGTGTATCGATAGTTGCTGCAGGTAGCGGAAATCTGGAAGTCTTACGAAGAATACGTAAACTTCATCGACAAGAAGTCGATACTAGCAATTCAAGTACTATTTCACATTCATATGGAACACATATGGTAACAAGCATGTCATTAGGATTTTTATTTCTTGGAGGAGGAAACTTTACACTTTCTACGTCTAATAAAGCGATAGCAGGATTAGTTTGTGCATTATTTCCAAGATATCCAATCGAGCCATATGATAATAGGGCACATTTACAGGCTTTTAGACATTTGTGGGTATTGGCGGTTGAACCAAGATGTTTAGTTTTGAGGGATATTGAGACCAGAGAGGCTTGTCATGTTCCTGTGAAACTTGTATTTAAAGATTATTATAATGCAGTAAAAATAATAAGAGATGATGGTAGAAAAGAGATATTAGTTGATAGTAAAAGCAAAGTAATAGTTGCACCTTGTTTGTTACCTGAATCAAATTTCATTCAAACAATTGAAATTGATAGTCCAAGATATTGGCCTATAAGATTAGAATTTGGAATAAATTTCGAATTTGATCGTAAATTTTGGAAAGATCCAACTATATATACAAAAAGAAAGATTGGACATCTGACGTATACAGAGGTAAGGTTTATTTTGATACGTATATTTTTAATTAATTTTTTTTGCAGACATAAATTAATATACATATACATATATATATATATGTATATGTGTGTAATATTTTAGGATCCTCAAGGTCTACGTGATTTACTCACACGTATTTTTCCTGATGGAAAGTCTTTGGTGGGTACTAGAAATCAAGCAACTTTTAGGCGACAAAATCTTGATTTTATCAGAATTTTTTCGTCTGATCCACAAGTGCAAGCATTTACGCGATACCTTTGCGAAGACTTTAATACTAATGATGATGGACAAGCATTATCAGCATTCTGTACAGGAATCCTTTCAGAATGCTTAAATGAGGATAAAGTAGAGGCAATTCAAATTTATCAAAAACTTTATCAAATTCAACAAGACATGGAAGGAATTAATGAAATGGATTTATGGAACGTTATATTAGTTCTTGAATATTATGAAAATATACCAAAAATAATATACAGTAGTGAAGATAATGCAGAACATCAAAAAAGTAAAAGTCGATTAACTGAAAAGATGCTAATTAAGAAAGAATTTATTGCATCTTTAAGGCTTATAATGGAGCGATATTTCGAAATTTCTTTTGATAATTTTATATCTTTTTTCAATAACGTAAATAACACAAATATCAGTCAAACTCAAAAATCATTTTCAAAAATTTTATATTCCTATTTTACGGATACAGAATTTCCATCTGCTGAACAACTTGGAGGGGAAGAGAGTAAAAAAATATTACTACAATATTTAGCTGCATGGCTTATTTATCATGAGATACCAGATAAACATATATTATTAAATTCCATGAAATATATTAGAGAATTAAAGAAAAAGTTAAATATGGAAATGATACAAGGTGAAATAACGAAAGATGATGTAGTATTGCAAATACTTTCAACGTTTTGGCCAAACCTTTCTATAAATACATTAAAGATTATTCAATATTGTTTGAACTAGTTTTTTTTTTTTACCTAATATTTGACAATTTGTAAATATTGATAACACTTTAAAAAAAAAAAAATTATTATTTTCTATTAATCACTTTAATCGATCGTGTTTCGCATGAAAAATACAACGTATCTTTTATTTTAATCATGAAAATAAAAATTGTTTTTTTTTTTTCCTTATAAGAAGAAAACCCCCTTTATATAATCTTAAAAGAGCTATTCCGTACAGTCCGTACAGGCAAATTTAAGAAAAAATAAATTTTCTAACGAAATAAAGAAAAAATAAAAGATACTACCCTTGTAAAAGAAACAAATTACGACTAGTAATAATAATTGGATTAATTGATTTGTACAAATCATCAATTATGAATTTAGAATCCACTATATAAGTCGTTATTATAAAAAAGGTTCGCTATCTGCTATAGTAATCCTGTGTCATGTGATCGATCTTTATTACATAATGAAAACTCCCCCCGATCACTATATCAAGATCACGGGAGGATTAATTAATAATACCCTGATCCGTATGAATAAGCGGAAACGAAGTTTCCACTAATCCCCAACGGATCAGGATATTATTATTACTAATCATCTAAACCTGACACAACTCTAAAAGCACCGGGTCCCGAACCCTAACCTAACTCTAAAGCACTTAGATCTCTAATCCTAACCAACTCTGCACCATGGACCCATTTCATTGATAACGCTTCATAGACAACTTATTTCAGTTAATTCATAAACAGATAATTAATTCACAGACAAATTCATTTAATCAACGGTTTATATAAATTTGTCTGTGAATTAATTCACTGGAAATAAAATAATAATAAGATTAGTGACATTTTATTGGGATTTTCGTATACCGGTAATTGTTGTCCAAACTTCTTTGGATGGTTTAAACCATAATAATTAGTACATATCACATAGTTCACATAGTTTTAATCATAAGAAATTAAGTGGTTAAATCCAATATGATGCTAATTATCACATGGTTTGAACCAATCCAAGAAGTTTAGATGCAACTATGTACAGATTTCTCAAGTATTCATACTTACCATTTGACTTGCTAATAATTGCAGTGACACTCAATTGCAATGATAGATCAAGATAAAGATCCCAATCAGTGTTTGAATAGTTTTTCAAACTCTATTGCTTATTGTTGTGGAATATCGGTATGTATAAAGCATAAATATCTATAACGATGGAATAATCCTTAAGAAATTTCGATAGAAAGCCGTCATTCCAACAAATTCTACAATAGTGATAGTACGTTAATACTGATAATTAAGATCCATAATAGAAAATAATTTTCCATTATCGTTATTTTAAAATGTGTAATCAACTACGTACCCAATACCTTATAGTTTTCTTTAAGATGTATTTCCAATACTTTAATTTGCAATGCAAATGTGTTGTGAATAAATTCCTATCTTTGAAATAATTTGGAATATACTTAATAACTTTGTTGTAAGCTGAGTTGGAATTCTTTAATGACACGGGTACATTTTAGAATTCTATTACAACCTATATATTCGAAAATTATTTAGTACATGTCTTATAGAGTGGATTACTGCATAACAATAGACAATAGAATAGTTGAGCTCGAGTCACTATAAGTGCGACATCTTGCACTTAAAGGGGTCAACTGTATTAAGATTATTACTGTGCCGATCTTTATACTTCTGTTACTGCTTAAAGATGTCCGTTTACATAATACGATATTAGACTATAGTTGTCTCCATACTGGCTTTGCTGTTCTTGGGGGGGGGGGGTTTTTTTCCTTAGAATCTTTCAAAAAACTTCGCCTTTACAAAAGGATTTTTTATTATTTAAATCGCGTCAATTTTTTACTTAGCGTATGTCGATCCTTATATCTGGTTGACTTCCAGATCGTCAATTAAGTATGAAAAAAGAATGAAAAATAATAACGATAATAATAATCATTTATATAATAATTTGTAATTAAGAGTATATTAAAAATTTTCTAATTTGTTTTTTTAAATTTTTCAATAATTTTATTTAATACAGTAATATGTCATATAACAATCGCAATAATATTTATTTAAAAAAATAAAAAAAAAAAAAATTTGCTACAAGAAAGAATGTTCTACTTCATATTAAAAGTTTCATTTTTATATGCTTCTAAAAGAAACCCTCCATTACATGAATCTATAATATCCTTTTTACTTAGAACTAGTGTACTTGGTAACGGCTTTGGTACCTTCGGATACCGCATGTTTTGCCAATTCACCAGGTAAGATCAAACGAACGGCAGTTTGGATTTCCCGAGAAGAAATAGTTGATCTTTTGTTGTAGGCCGCAAGTTTAGAAGCTTCTCCAGAAATACGTTCGAAAATATCGTTGACAAAAGAGTTGAGGATTGACATAGCTTTGTTGGAAATACCAGTATCGGGATGTACTTGTTTAAGAACTTTGTAAATGTAGCTTGAATATGTTTCCTTTCTAACTTTACGTTTCTTGGATTTTTCACCAGGAGCAGAAGACTTCTTAGTATCTTTCTTTTCAGAAGGAGCTTTGGTTGCAGGAGCTTTACCGGCAGTAGCAGGCTTCTTTTCGGCTTTCAAACCCATTGTTGATTTAATTCGTAAAATATAAAAAGTGTTGAAGGTTTTAAAAAAGATTTTTTTTTTTTTTTTTTTTAAAATGAAAAGTGACTTTGAATTGTTAAAGAGATATAATGTTCGTAAAATAATAGAAAGTT
Source organism: Gigaspora rosea (assembly GCA_003550325.1). Classification (NCBI taxonomy): domain Eukaryota; kingdom Fungi; phylum Glomeromycota; class Glomeromycetes; order Diversisporales; family Gigasporaceae; genus Gigaspora; species Gigaspora rosea. The sequence goes on from QKWP01000315.1 coordinate 163,440, forward strand.
AGTCAAGTTTGAGGTCTTTTTATATAAAAAACACAATCAAGATCAGAACACGTAAAATCGCGCTTTGTGTTTTGATTCGTTTTGATTTTATATATTTTTTTTTAAATAAAAAAATCCAAATATGGTTTTAATAACCATATTTGAAAAAGATTAATCTAAATTTGTAATGAAGTCACGCGTTAGAAAACTCGTGACGCGTATGATTAATTTAAATGGTGGCTTATCTAAATAACGTGCTCGTGTAAATTGCTGTAATTGTTTGGATGAGGGATTGTTTTGTTTAACCTTTACAGACACGTTACCCAAAAATCATCTGGCTTGTTTACATCATCATCATCATCCGATTAATGATCTGTGACTTAAAGCGCGGCGTAGAAATTTACTATAAAATCACTGCTATTTCCCTAACTTTGATTTTTAATTTTTTTCAAAGTTTACTCGTTGACCTAAAAAAAAAAATTATATTTGTTTCCCTTTACCCAAAGTCTTATTTATCACACCTAACGTTAAAATCTTAATACACAAATACTCAATATGTCTTCTGGAGGAAAGTCCGGTGGAAAATCTGCAGCTTCAGCCCCCACCAAAGCTAGCTCATCTCGTTCAGCTAAAGCAGGTCTTCAATTTCCAGTAGGTCGTATTCACCGTTTACTTCGAAAAGGGAACTATGCTCAAAGAGTTGGTGCCGGTGCTCCCGTTTATCTTGCTGCCGTCCTTGAATATCTTGCTGCTGAAATCCTTGAACTTGCTGGTAATGCCGCTCGTGATAATAAAAAGTCAAGAATTATTCCTCGTCACCTCCAACTTGCTATTCGTAACGACGAAGAGTTGAACAAGTTACTTGGTCATGTTACAATCGCTCAAGGTGGTGTTCTACCAAATATTCACCAAAATCTTTTGCCGAAGAAATCGAAGAAGGGTGCTACCGCAGCTGAAGCATAAAGAAGTTTTAAACATTTAGGGAAGAAATTAAATGAACATTTAATGTCTGGAATTTATATTCCTTTTATTTCTTTTTCTCACTTTTAAAAGCTCGTTTTAAGTTTTATTGTAGTAAAATCTTAGATATGTTTATAATAAATAAAATAAAATAAGCATGTTTTAGCATTTAAGAACATTTAATATATTGAGTCATCAAACTAGTATGCCGGTAAAAGTTAGTATACAATAATTGCACCATAATATAACGCGAAAAAGCTCTATTACACGTTAATAGACCGATAAATCTTGTATTAAAAAAAAAAAAGATTTATATATGTATACTATAATAAAAGTTCATATATTTCTATTAAGAATAAGATTTTATTAATGTTATTTTGATACATGCCAAATACAACAATTATTAACAATAAATATTACGTTAACGGTTAAAAAGAACGATAAAATAGACATTACTTCAGGTCCATTCAACATTGTTAAATTTGATGATGACAAAGATTACAAACCTTGTCGTCGATTTCCCATATTTGGTATACCACCAAAACCCATCTGTTTCGTCATGTTTTGCATTTGACTTAAATCTGGCATAACTCCTAAACCACCACCTCCCAAGCCGCCCATCTATAATCAAGAATTCATTTACAATATTATATGAGGAATAATAACGGGTATTTAAATTACAACTAACCATCTGTCGCATCATATTGTTCATACCCGGCATACCACGAGGAAGCATTGCAAAAAATTTAATAAAAAATTTAATAAATTTTTAAAAATTAATTTAAGCAACAATATTCATCTTACCTTCTGTATTTGTGCAATTTTTGTTGTAGTTGTTGGGGAGACATCTCTGGATCAATCCCGGGAACCTTGTGCCCCACGCAGTACGCGAGCAGGTTGTTGTATAAAAATTTTACCATCAGAATCAAGTTCTGATTCAATCATACTGTCGATTATAGTCATCAATCTGTAAATTAAGTATTCAAATTAATACACAATTCAACAAATATAAATATTATTGTCACAAGATAAAATAAATACCTTTTAATTCGTTGTGCACCTAGTTCGTTTTAACCTTCAAGATTCATCTCTGCCATACCTGGCATCATTTGCATCATTTTTGATAACGGATCCATTTTAGAAATTGTTCATACATATCTCTGATAGTAAGAATACCTAACGTATTCAAATCACGTATTACCTATCTTTATATTAAATTTTTCATTAAATTCTTATTCTGATCTAATTTTACTTACATCTTGTACAGTTTCAAAGAGATCAATCATATAACCCGTACCTGTTTAAAAGTTATCAACATAAAAATAAGTATAATAATTATGATAGAGAATTAACAATATTAACAAAAAATAGAAGACTAAACTAACCCTGCATTTTTTGTATAAAAATCATCTAGGTACAAATCTTTTCAAACCATGAATATGTTCACCGGTACTAATAAAGATAATTGGACGATGTGTTGCTGCGACACTTTAAATATATTTTAACAATATCAATAGGAAAAGAAGATCTTAAAAAACAAAAACTTGTTTTGAGCACAATATAAATCCATACCAATGCCTTACGACCAATATCGGCAGCTTCATGAAAAGTCATTCAGGAACCTGACCGATTGTTCCATCCATTACGAACATAGTATTGCCAGGATTCTAAAATGAGGAGATAACCTTATATTAATAATAATACAGTACCACTATTATTATGTTATTTTAAGAAAGCAACTTACAACTATAGCAAAAATTTGTTTCATTTCTTATGTCTCCCAGAAATGTCTACAATGATTATTTCAAAACCATCCTTTTTAAATTTTTCAACACTTTCATGGGCTATTTGAATAGGATCAGTTTCAGTGTAACTATTATAAACATGAAAAACATATTAATATTAATAATAATAAAAATTTAATAATGGTAATGATAAAGGATTTATACAAGACTGTATCTTACTAACGAACCTTAATATGGTATTTTTGCTTTAGTGGCATTTTGTTTCAATTGATCAAATGCACCCGCACATACTAGACATACTTTCCAACCTTTGCGTTAACGGCAAGATCTTGAATGTTGACAGCAGTCTTTAAATTATTTCTTAAATTTCTGACCAGACAAACATTTATTCAGCTTCCAAAAATGCATGGCAGATGTCTTTCGGTACAGCATCAAGTTCCTTTATTTTTTACAGGGGGATCACCAAAATTCGGGTCGAAAATATGTCGTGAGGATGATCGATCATGAAAATCCTTTTAAAATTCAGAGATTTTTTTAAAACTTTAAGCCAATATTTCCCAATAAATACTTAATTAATTTTAGTGATTTTTTTTTATTTTAATTCTACAAGTTAATAGAATTAAAATAAAAAAAATTTAGTTAGATAGTCGTTGAGAAAAGTTCGCTCAAAGTTTTAAAAACAGAACAAAAAAGCTTTAAAAAAAAAAAAAAGTTCGTGTAACTTTGATTTGATACATATTTTTTAAAAGCTTTAAACGAATATATCTTGATAATCACCTAAAGAAATTCGATGAAAATTATTTAGCTTTAATTCTATGAATTTGTAGGATTAAATTGAAAATTTTTTAACAATTTCATTAGGCGGTTGTCGAGACTTTAAAAAAAGGTTAAAAAAAAAAAAAAGCAAAAAGCCCGTAGTAAAATTTCTTTTTTTTTCAACTTTAAACGAAGATATCTCAACGATTATCTAACCAAATTTGATGAATTTTTTTTTATTTTAATTCTATTGACTCATAGAATTAAAATAAAAAAAAAAAACTTTATCAGATTTAATGAGATAATCGAAAAGAAATATTCATTTAAATTTTTAATAAAGAACTTATCGCAGCCTTTTTTATTATAGGTATTAAAAACTTTGGGTAAAAGTTTTCTCGATGAATTCGGTGAAAATTTTTTTATTTAAGGTTAGAGTACAATGTAGATCATTTGTCATAAGATCTGCGCAGCAAAACGAAGTTTGTACGAAAAAAAGATATGTTGCTTGTTGCAGTAAGAGCTATGACCGGTTCGGGTGACCCGTACGGGTCAAATTACTCTGACCCGGGTCAAACGGGTCAGAATTCGAATAAGCAAAAACCCACTAAAAAAAATATATCTGTTCCGGGTTAAACGGATCATGAATAACATCGGTCAAATTCATGAGCAACATAGTTAAAACACAGTAATCTATTCACTGATGTAGAAAATGAACGAACTCAAATTATGAGCAAAGTCGAAAAATTTTTCAACACAAATTCCAAAAAGTTCTGTTTAAATATCTGGAAGTACAGGCTTTCTACACTAAAAAGTAAACTTTTAAGAGTTAAATTATGATTTTCCGTATGACCTATATAGCCAGGGTCATAACCCGGGTCATAAAACTCTAAGCCAATAAAAATCGGTTTATTCATTTAACCAATCAATTTTTGTTCACATGCCGCATGAAATTATGTAGAAAAAATCGCAAATCATGTGTATATTATGCCACATTATAATCCTGGACACTCTACTATAGACTTACTGCAAAATTGCTTATTTAGTGTTACCTAGGCAAATTCAAATTATTCTAGACAAACTTTATAATATATACAAGTACATTTTTTTTAAATTCTTTATTAGAGTTTCGCAATTCAATTCAATTCGATTTGATTTGATCAAATATTTGATCTCAAATCAAATTCAAATATTCAAATACAGAAATTTCATAAAACTAGAGCTATTGTGATTAGAAAAACATTTTTTTAATTAATACAAAAAATCAATTAATTTAGTAAAATTTTGCATAAATTGTAAATTTTGAAAAGTGATCAAAATTTTAAAATTTTTTAAAAATTACAAATAAATTTGATTTGATTTGATTTAATCAAACCAAATTCAAATCAAGAGTTTATTTGATTCAATCTAATTCAAATATACCTGATATTTGATTCAATTCAACTTTAAAGAACTTTATTCTTTATTCAACTTGCAATAGTATTAATTTTAATAAATAAAGAATTTAAAAAAAATATGCTTGTATATATTATAAAGTTTGTTTAGAATGATTTGAATTTGCTTAAATAATACTAAATAAGCAATTTGCAATTAGTTAATAATAGACTATTCAGGATTATAACATGGCATAATATGCATATAATTTGCTATTTTTTTTATATAAAAGCATATAATTTGCTCACTTTTATGTAGCATGTAAACAAAAATTAATTGGTTAAATAAATAAACCAGTTTGTCCATGTAAAGGTAGTGACATATATTACATAATATTATTTTACTATACCTCCTACCCCTTTTCTTTATATAAAAAAATTTGATTGGCTATTATGAACTTCTATATTTAACATAAGATTTTAAAAAAATACCTTCCTCTCTAAAATATTACATAATATCTGTCACTATTCTAATTGTAATCATCTGATTTTGTATACTTCTTGAATTTTTATTAGCTAATAACTCAAAATTTGTATAATTCATATAATTTATAATTTGTTACATGTATAATTTGGCTTATACATACTACTAAAATTGATTTTTAAAAAAGTCTATTTCAGGTTTTCAAAAATAAATTGAAATTTTTTATAAAAAAGAGCAATAAAATTTATATTTATATTCCTTATAATTTTGTCTATTCAAAAAAAGTATTAAAAAATTTCAGGTTTTAAGTGTAGAATATTTTGTTGTCTTGTATAATACATAAATTGCAAATCCTTTGCTTCTGATTGGCCAAACTATCAGTTTGGCCAATTAGGAACAGAGGATCTGCAAATTTATATAGTCAATTCATTTTATACTAAACCCTTGAGTCTGACCAAAAAAAAAAAGTTTGTTATAAAAAATTAATATGTTTTCTTAAGTAATAATAGCTTTTTTTATACTAAACTATTAAGAAATTTTAAAATTTTGAGTTTATTATATCCAGAGTTTATTATAACAATGTTTATTATATTCAGAATTGACTGTATATTATACAAGCCAACAAAATATCCTACTCTTAAATAAAATAGATCAAAAACAATTTCAAAAAAAAAATTTAATTTCAGGATTTAAACCCAAAATAATTTCATTACCATATATAATTTGGCTAACTTTACATTATAATCCTAACACTCTAGTCTACAGACACATATAATTTTATATAAAAACTATCTACTCTAACTATTAACAGTCTATTAACTACCCAATTACTAACTATTTATATAATTTTGTACTGTTTCTAAGCACGATCCATTAGTAATTTTGATTGGATATATTATATGATTGCTATATGTGTCCACCAAAAAATTATACAAAAAAACATAAAATAGCTTATTTTCGAAATATTGAGTTTTTTGAAAAAATTAAAAAAAAGTACTAATAAAAAGATGTTCAAATAACACCAAATTTTTATTATAAATGTATTTTGATGTTCTAAAAACTTTACTTAATCGACCTTTTGAGATTAACTTAGTAAAATTTAAACTTTTATATATCTGATATAGCGACTGTAATGAATTTTTTAAGATTTTTAAAAAGAATTAGAAAAGTAGCTTATTTTAGATAGTAGCTTATTTTTGAACATATACGGTATTATAAACAATTTATTGTTTAAAACTATTATAGTAAAAGAATAGTGCTTTTAATATCTGTGTATATGTATGCAAATTCTGGGGTTTGATTGGTTGATTAAATTAAAATAATTATTATACTCCAAAAATAGCCATATTGTCAAATTGATTTATGTTGGTTTTTTTTCTGACTTAAAATAAATTCTATTTACCTAGTTAATACCAATCTTTAAATATATATTTCTACTTATTTTTATTATAGTCCGGTGCATAAAGATTTGTACCTCAAATAGCTCTGATTCAAATATTTTTTGTACAAATTAATTTTTGATTTTTTTAATTTAATATACTTATTAGATTACCGGATTAATAAAAATAAAATTATTTTGATTATTTTATTGATAAAATAAAAAAATTTATTAATAGTAACTTTTTTTAACAATATTTACTACTGTATATAATTTACTATAGAAATCTATAGTAATTTATATATACGTGTATATAGTAAAAAAAATCAAATTACTTCACTTTAAAGCTTAATTTTTTCACAACTAGTGATTCAATTTTGCTCAAATTTTAACTATATCTTTATCATATGCACATTAATGCACTTGCATAGTACAAGCACATAGAACTGCATATTGGTTGCAAAAATATTTAACATATCTTTTTTTTAAAAAAAAATTCCTTTTTTTCTTGAATACAGCAAATTGTACATGCAAAATTACTAAAATAAAACAATGTTAAAACAATAAAAATAATATAATAAGTTAGTTATAACCTATTTTATTTGATATTAAAAAATTTTTAATAATTAATCAAAAATATAAAAACTTTTACTAAGAGTTAAAATTATAAAACTTTTTGAGATACAAATCTTTATGCACTGGACCATATTAATTATTATTTTAGACGTCAATAAATTGACGTGCGTAATACTAAAAAAAAAGGCATCGCAGTTGCTATGCCACCTTGATACCTTTTTTTTGAATACCACATGTCAATTAATAATTATAGTAAAAACATATATAATTTTAACTTTATTTTTTTTTTTATATTTATTAAAATTTTTTAATAAAAAAATATTTATATTTTATATAATAAAATTAATTATAATATAATTATTTTAATAAATTAATAAAAGCTTCAAATAAATTATTTTTATATTTACCTCGCCAAATAAATTCATGAAGATGCTTTTCTAATAAATGTTTAGAACAATTTCTAGATGCTATATTTAATTTTATACCATTCCATAACCCTTCAATATTATTTGTATATACTCCGGTTCCTTGTTGAATTCTATTTTTTGAATAATTTACTCTGCAGTAAATCATATTTAATTGATTTAAATGACTATATCCTTTCCAATGATCTGTATGAACTATTGATCTTGGTCTTATATGTTGTTTAATTATTCTTTTTAAAGTTGGCGCTTTTTGATCTTCTGTTATAACAAAAAACATTTCTCTTCTCTGGTTCTTTCAACACCATGTATATAAAGTAAAAATAAAGTAGTATATATCTTATTATTTTAAATATTTATATTAAAATTTTTTTAAAGCTTAATTTATCTACAACCCAAAATCTTCATACTTTTTGAATTTACTTTCATCAATTTCACAAATAATATTCTTTCCTCCTATAATAAAATCTTTACTTGTTAATTTAGAAATTGCTAAATCTCGAAACATATTTGTAAATTTAATAATAGTAACTGAAGAAAAAGTTGCCATCATACTAATTAATGTATAATTTAATTTACATAACCAAAAATATCCTATCAATAATATATCATTACATTTTATATTGCTATTTAAAAATATAGTATTTTTAAAAACAGTTTTTGTTTTGTTGCATTCTCGATTTTTGCATTTATAATAATTACTATATCGAGTTACTTCTGAATTACAAATTCCACAACTTTGTTTATTTTTTAATATTTTTTTTCTAATAAAAAATTTATACATTTTTCTTCATTAAAAAAAATATAATGTAAAGATTTTAATGACATTTTTTTAGTAATTAAAATAAAAAACACATATGCTTGTATTTATATAATAATCATTATAAAATATTTTCTATTAATAATTTAAAACAAGAAATACAAAGATTACAATTACATATACAAAATCTATTACAAAATAATAATAAATTAAGAAAAATCATCAAACAATCAAATAATTTTTCTAAACAAATACTTTATAATCTAGACATTCAATTAACAATAATAAAACTGTAACAGAATAACTAAATTGAATTATAATATCTAGTAAGAAATTTCTAAGATTAGATAAAATTAGAGATTGTACCCGTTGGGAAAACCTCTACCCGGTTACTATTAAATTACCCAGATATCTGGATAAATTACTATTTCACACAATTGCAAATTCTACCCGGGTACAATCACTAGATAAAATAATTAATTGTTTAATGCACTTCTAAGCCGTGCAGGCTTTTTGAAGCAACTTCGCAAGCGAAGTTGAAGTTGAAGTTTTTCATATACCCAATTTCCTATGGGATGGTGAGTTTTTATTGAATTAATAGCTAAACAATTCTTGAATAGTTAACATGACACGATCAGTAAGGTACCCACTCCTTTGCGATCAGTTATAATTTAACTTGTTTCTTATATAATTGTTGTATAATAAATAGTTTAAAATTAGAAAAATATTAACAAAGTTCTTCTTTATTCAAATTTTTATATCACTAAAAGGAAATTAGGTTATTTATTAAATTTTTTTAAATTAAAAAAAAAGTTATTAAATATTTGTTTTATTTATAACAAAATTATATATAATATCATTAATTTTGCTTAACAATTGTTTTTTGTATAGATCAGAAATATCGATTTCATTAATTATTTGTTGTTTTAATAATTTAGCATCTGATAAATTATCAACTAAATTTACAAATTCTAAAAAGAAATAGGGATCTCTAAACACTCCCATTTCATTTGCAATTTAAAATTTTTTTTTAAAAAACAAGGTTTTTAAAAAATTGTATCTATACAAGCATTTTTTGTTTAATTTTTCTTTTAAATAATTAGCCAATTTAGAATTGTCAATTTGTTTTTTTATATACCCAACAAAAGATAAATCAATATTATTTTGTTTTGAAATAGAATGAATTAACTTATATAAATTTTGATATTCGTTCAAATAAATTGTAGCTAGAGTAATTCCAATATTTTCTAGCCTTTGACAACAAGGCTTTTTTTTGGTTTTCATCAACTTCATCATGACAATTACATACCCTTTTTAAAAACAAAGGTTTAAAAAATATAACAAAAAAAATTATTAATAGAAAAACTTTTATCTTCATTTTTTCTTTTTGATTTTATATAAAATTAAGTAAAATATACAATGTTATTATAAAATTTTTCTGAAACTACTGAAAATTAAAAATAGTATTTAAATTTTCTATATTTTTTTTAAACAATTGATAATTTCGTTCTAAAATAGAACCATGTTTTTCAAGTTTGGCAATGTGTATTTTGTTTTCATTTATAGTTTTATTAAGATTTTTTATTTCTTCAGAATAGTATTTTGGTGAAACTTTTAAACAAACTGCTTCAGATAATTTTTTTTAATACAATAAATACAAATATTTGGATTTAGTTTGGAAGGTTCACACTTAATCTGGTGATTTCTACAATTGAAACAACGTGTTTTGTACTTTTTTTTCTTAGTTTTAGATTTTATAAAAGTTATAATTAAGAAAATTTTATTGAAAATAAGAGAAATACACAGTATTTATATATGTTTCGATGTTTCAATATATTAAAAAAAATAAAAAAATTTAATCAAAAAAATTTAAAATCTAATTTTTCTTTTTCTTATTAACAGATTCTAAGTTAATTTTTTACAAATACTCTTAAACCCTAAATAAAAAGAATTATTTTTGTTTTTTTTATTAAATTCTTCATAAGCAGTTTCTTTACTAATATCTAATTCTATCTTCTCGCATATTAAAAATTCATCATTATTTTTTACTATATTTTTCTTTGCTTCTAATGAATTTTGATAGAATTGTTGAATTTGAATTTGTTTAATATTAGTAGTATTAAAAATTATATTATTATTGCTAAGTTTAATTTACTTTAATAAATTTTTTTTATATAGTAAAATATAGTAGTAAATATTTTTTATTAGACTTTTTAATTTATTTTTTCTATATTAAAATACAATTTGAAAATAGATTTTTGTTTAGCTGTTCGAAAACTAAAAAACAAATACTTTATTGTTTAATTCTTTTATTATTAACGTTGTGATTAGGGTTCCGCAATTTGATTTGATCTTCAAATATTTGAATCAAATATTTAATCAAATTCAAATTCAAATTTGACTATATTTGATTTGATCAAATTCAAATATGGCCTAATTTGATTTTTTTGACAAATATTTGATTTGATTTAAAAATTACTATTAAAAATTCAAATTCAAATCAAATTCAAATTCAAATATTTGAATCAAATCAAATTCAAATCAGGATCAATTTGATTAAATCAAATTCAAATTGATCCAATATTTGATTTGATTTGAATTTGAGAAATACTAGTTGTGATAAATAACAATAAAAATTATGTGCTTTGTAAATCACTTTTGGTTTTGTTATTAAAGACTAAAAAGCGAATAAAAATTATATACTTTGTAGATCATTTTTGGTTTTGTTATTAAAGACTAAGAAGCAAATAAAAAATTATGTACTTTGTAGATTATTTTTGGTTTTGTTATTAAAGACTAAGAAGCAAATAAAAATTATGCACTTTATAGATCATTTTTGATTTTGTTATTAAAGACTAAGAAGCGAATAAAAATTATGCACTTTGTAGATCATTTTTGGTTTTGTTATTAAAGACTAAAAAGCAAATAAAAATTATACACTTTGTAGATTATTTTTGGTTTTGTAATTAAAGACTAAGAAGTAAATAAAAATTATACACTTTGTAGATCATTTTTGGTTTTGACTAAGAAGCAAATAAAAATTATACACTTTGTAGATCATTTTTGGTTTTTTTATTAAAGACTAAGAAGCGAATAAAAATTATGTACTTAGTAAATCATTTTTGGTTTTGTTATTAAAGACTAAGAAGCAAATAAAAATTATGCACTTTGTAGATCATTTTTGGTTTTGTTATTAAAGACTAAGAAGCAAATAAAAATTATGTACTTTGTAGTTCATTTTTGGTTTTGTTATTAAAGACTAAAAAGCGAATAAAAATTATGTACTTTGTAGATCAATTTTCATTTTTTAGTTTTTTTATTTATCATATTGTTACTTATTTATCACATGTTTAATTGTCATCTTTAATGATTTTTACAAGTTTTTTTGTAAGTGCACTCAAACATAATCATAGTAAAAACATAATAGTGAATTATGAGTCACTTATATATATCTTTTTTATTTTTTATTTATCATATTATTTATTATTACACCCATATAATATTTACTGTAATTTAAAAATTAAAAATTATGCACTTTGTAGATTAATTTTCATTTTTAGTTTTTTTATTTGTCACTTATAGATGTGCTTATTTTTATTATTAATTATTATTTTAGACGTCAATAAATTGATGTGCGGTAATACTCAAAAAAAAGGTATATTTCTTAACTATTAATTGTCTGAAGCATAGCATAGGACCCTTAAAGAACAAGTAAAATGTAATATAAATTATGTTTTTGATATATTACAAGTTACAATTTTAATGCAGTATAGAAAATAAAATCAAAAACTTAATTTTATAAAAAGATAACTGTCTGCATACATAATATGTAATACAAGACTATTTTGATTAACAAACTAATTATTTGATTAGTAAACATAACACAGATCAAATTTGGAATATAAATTTAAATGATACAGTAATATAGCGATATGTAGTATGTTATAAAAAAAATATATTCATTAATAGAATAAATTTTTTTTATTACTAGAAAACCAAAAACTGTATGCATCCAAAGCATTAATTAATAAATTAATTAATAAATTAATTGATGAAGTAACTAATTAATTAGCTAAATAAAATTAACTAATTGATAAAATTTTTTATTAATTTGTATTACTAATTTAAAATATAATATTAAATATTAAATAAAAATTAAAAATATAAATTTAAAATATAAATTAAATAAATATATAAATTAATATAATAAGTTCAGTAAAAATAAAGTATTAAATATTAAATAACTTGATAATATACAAATTATTTAAAATGATAAATTTATATACATTTGTTTTAAAATAAGTTATTATTATAAAATAAAATAAATTAAATTTTTAATTAAATTATTAATAATTTTTTTATTTTTATTTAATTTAATTAAATTATTATATTTATTGTTTTAAAATTATTTTATTATTTTTTAATATAAAATTTTTATTTTAACTTTTTTTGACTTATTTTTTTTTAAATATTAATTTATGATCTGTATACCAAACAGAGGCTACATATATTACTATAAATTTTCACTATTTGGTATATAAATCACGAATTAAATTATTTTTTAAAAACTTTATTTATATTTTTTTTATTATTAACATTATAAATTATATATTATTATTAAATAAATTAATTTTGAAATTATTATTAACTATTATATTTGAATCTATTATGTTATAATGAATTAAAGTTGGTATAAAGTGTATTATATAATAAATTTTTAAAAAAAATTTTTAAACTTATAAAAATAAATTAAAAAAAAAATTAAAATAAATAAAATTAAATAAATTGAAAAAATAAATTAAATAAAAAAAATTAAAATACATAAAAAAAAATTAAAAAAAAAATTAAAATAAATAAAATTAAATAAATTGAAAAAATAAATTAAATAAAAAAAATTAAAATACATAAAAAAATAACAGCTAATAGCAGTGAAGAATTTTTTAAAAAAAATTTTTGTTTTTTGAGAACATAAATTTTTAATTTTTATATTCTCAAAAAAAATTTAATGTGTACTATAATATTTTTTAAAAATAAAATTTTTAAAATTATGTAACATTTATAATAAATTTATTTATTATAATTTTTAAACAAAAATACTGTATTTACTTAAATATTTATAATTAAAATGAGGAGAACTAGCCCAAAAATTATAAGCTTTTTGAAAATTAAAGTTTTTATAAGAAGGACCATTAGCTTTAATTAAAAGATAATTAAGAGTATCAATTCGCATTCTGTTACAAACTTTTTGTCTTAATTAAATTTTATTGTAAAAAAATTCACTCAGTAAATGCATTTGAAAGAGGAAGTGTTAAAAAAAGAGATGCAATTTTAAAAATATTAGAATATAATATTAAAAATTAGGAGTATTAAAAAGTTTTAACCAGGCCTTATTTGGTTTTAAAGAAGTATAATTAATAAGCATAATTCGAATATATTTCTATTCTTGAATTAAGTTATCACTTTCAATAAATGGTGCATAATAAACTTCTATAAAAGATTATAAATTTTAGCAAGATTTAAATTATTAAATTAATTATAGTTATTATTATTTACCTTGTATAGTTTTATTTGTACTGTTAATACAATTTTTTTAGTTCTATATTCAGTTAATAATATTGTTTCTAGCAAATTATATAGGTCAAAAATATAAAATGCATTAGTAATTTCACAATCAGGAAAATGTGCTTGAAGATTTTCAATTATTGCTTTAGCGAATTGCTGTATATGTGGTGGAATATCACTTGCTAAAAGATTTTTTTATACATAAATTGACATAAATAATTTCCTCATATAGGTTCTTGATTATCAGTTCCTAAAAATCAGATGTAATTTTTTAAATAATCATATTAATTTGAATTTTAACCTTGTATAATGATATATTATTAGCTTGAAAAATAAGTATCAGTTGTTAAAAATCACTAAGAATATCTGCCAAAAAACTTGTAGTAAGTAAAAATTTTTGATCAATCATATCAAATAGCATACTAGCAGTTTTTAATATTGCATAATCCTCTTGAAGTGCTCGGATTACTGAATTAATTATACGATATAGGTTTGATAATGATAACAATCATGTAGCTACAATTTTTATTAAGTGAAGCTCAGGCTCTTCTAATTGAGTTTCTATCATTTTTAAATGTTCTATTCGTAAATAAGAGTTACTAAAATAGTTATAAAGGCTTCAAACAATATCATTATATTCAGCTAAATATGAAACTGCAGATGCCACATTTTCACTTGCTAGTACCAAATGATAGGAAATACAATGATGTTCTATAAGATAAGGTTTTTTTTTTAAATTGAACAGCAATACCATTATTACATCCTTATTTTAAAAATAATCAAATATATAAAATATATTATTAATTATAAATTTAAAAATTTTATATAGCTACCTAATATTACTAATACACCATTACTTTCTATATTCATTAAACGATTAATTGGCAAATTTTTTGCTTGTATAAAATTACTTAATTCATTAACAATTGCATTTGCTGTTCCTTATTTAAGCTTAATCATTCCCAAATAACAGTAAATAGGCAAGTTTTTTGAAATATGTTTAAAAATAATTGCAAGATTTTTATTTATTGTTACTTTTTTAATCATAATACTCCAAACAAGAGACTCCCGAATCTCTTGGCAAACAGCCTCTTCAATAACTTTTCTAATTGCATTAATAAATTCTCAGACTGCATGTTTATTAGAATAGCTTCTATAATCAGCATGAAATTTTTTTTCTAATGATTCAAATACTGTACCGGTAACAGATAATCAAGAATATAAATTTCAACTAGAGTATATTCTTCTGTACTATTACATTTAACATGATATTTGGTTAAAGACATAAGATCATTAATTTTAGATGTTGCAACAAGGTTTTTAGCCAACTAATAAATATTTACTAAGTTCTGAATAACAGATAAGTGGCTAGTTCCAAGTTGGTTAATAAAACCTATTTCAAGACTAATTTGTAATTTATCTCATGTCTTTATTAATTTTTGATGATCTTTAGTTTTTATATGTTGTTTAATTGATTGTTCTTTAAGATATTCACAACCAGTAGCAAAATTATTATTCAATTTTGCTAATTTGCAAAATTTACAAAACAAGGCAGACTTTTCTTTTTTTTTTATTTAAATATAACCAAGGGTATGTTATTTCCCAAGTAGGATTTCACTTAAGATTTTTTTTGAAAAGCCGAACAACTTTTGGCTTGGGCTTTTCATAATCATAATCACTTGAAAATGCATTATCAGAATTATTTTCACTTGAACTAATTACTTGATCTCTATCTAAACTACTGTAATTATATTATCCAATCTAGTTGTACTACTAGATTCTAAATTTTATTAGTTAAAATATTTGTTTTACATTTTTTAGCAATTTTGGCAATGGTAAAAAGGGTTTTTAATATATCTTGAATAACTTTTTTTTCTTTATTTTTTTCTTTTTTTTTTTAGTTGATTTTTTCGAAATTATATTTAAAACAAAAAAAAAAGATAAGAAATTGCATTTGCAAAAATAATAATTAAAGTAATTTATATACAACACGACAATATTAGAGATGTATGAAAAATAATAAAAATGGTGTTTATAGAAATATAATCCATAAGACAAATTTGGTTAGTACGAGAAAGACAAGAAATAATTAACATTCTGACTTTAATTGGTTATATGGTGTTTAGCAAGAAGAAAAAAAGATCCTTAAGAAGAAAAAGTTAATTAATAAATACAATAAATAAAGTATATATAATGATACCCAGCAAGAAAAAATCTTTGTAGCAGCCTCCAAGAAGTTCTGAGTGAATCAAATTGCTATTTGCTTTTGACAACATGGCTAGCCATACTCTCCTTGCCTCTTCCACTCAGGATTTTATAAAAAAAATGTTAATTTTTTTTCTGCAAGAATAAAGATTACGCAAAAAAATTGGGTGATGTTTGCCAAAAAATTGAAAAAAGTCAGACAAAAAAAAATCTTTTTGTTATCCTTATCATGGCAAAAAAAAAAAACTACTCAAAGTTTGCTGAACACAATAGTGGCACAGTATACTAGGATAAGAAATAAAAATACATAGATGAAATAATTCAATTAGTGAATATTTATAGTATGAGTCCAATTACAGAATTATACTCATCTGGTTTGGGCCACAATAAGTATAAAATAATCTGACGCTCTATTTTTAAAAGTGGCTTTTAAGTTTTCAATTAAGTCATAAAGAGTATCGCAGTAGTATCGCTGTCTTATGTATTAGGTTCATTGGAGTCAATAATCTAAGCTTCGGTGATTTGCTAAGTTGGCTAGTTTGGTTTCAATTTGTTTTTGAAGTAGTTCATCTAATTCAGCTATAAAAGAGTATAAAGAGTTTACTATTACTTCTCATATTGGGTTATTAATGGAAAACCCGTAAATGAACACATGCAAATAGATAAATACAATTTAAGTAATTTAATTAATTCCTTACTATATTTGAAAATCATAATATAATTTACTAATCACAACTCATTGTTAAACTTATCAGAAACATAGTATGAAGTATATATGTATGGTTTACACTCAAGCTTTGCGTTTGTAAACAAAATCTGAAATCTGATTAGACACCCTAAAAATTTATGAATGTCTGCTAATCAAATATAGCTAAGTTAGAATACCCAGTATTGCAGGTCATAACAGGTCATATCAAAGTTAATTAGCAAGATTATATGACTATTGTTATATAATTTTATTTATTAAATTTGGTAATATAATCTGTTACAACTTTGTTATATGATCTAAGTAATTAAACTTACTGATATGACCTGTTTTGACCTGTTATATGACTTTATTGTGATATAACCTGTTATGACCAGTTATAACAGGTCATATCACAATAAAGTCATATAACAGATTAAAACAGGCCATATCACTAAGTTTAATTACTTAGGTCATATAACAAAGTTGCAACAAATTATATTACCAGGTTTAATGAATTAAATTATATAAGGGGAGTAACAAAAATCAGGTGATTTTTTAGGGGGGAGGGGGGTAAAAAAAGTTGAAATTATATATAAGAACCTGACTATTTATATATTGAGAAAGAGGGAGGGGGGTAGGCCTCTGATAAAAAATAATCAGGTGATTAATGACACTGCCCTAACAATAGTTATATAATCTTGCTAATTGAACTTTAATATAACCTGTTATGTACCAACACTGAGGATATCTGTAGCAAATTCAGTTAAATCCGGTAATGAAACTGTAAATCCTAGCTAAGCATATCGATATAGCAAGCTAGTATGTACTGTGTGAAATAAAATATGAGTATATTGATTGATTATAATACATTAAAAGATATATAGCGTGAGTCAGTAGAAAAGTGACAAATTTTTTCCAAGTAAAAGTTTCCATGACTTTAAGCTTAAATATCTTAACAACTATCTTAATAAATTTAATAAATTTTTTTTATTTTAATTCTGTATAATTCCAAGATTAAAATAAAAAAATTTTTAGCAAATTTGATTAAATAGTTGTTAAGATATTTTAATTTTAAAATTAAAAAAATTTTACTAAAATGATTTGTACCTTTTCTACTGACTCACCCCTATATTACAAATTCGTTATTTTACATTTCTGGTTTTATTTCTAGTTGGTGAATTTGTCTAGTTTTATTAGGAGTTCTCTTATCTACTTTTTGGAGTTGGTTTTGTTTTTGATTATTGCCGCATAGCTAAAGCAAAAAGTAGCAAGGTGATTAAATTTTTCTTAGTTATTAGCCACAGAATAAGCCATTTCTCCTGGGAATTATTGGTAATCTTTGAAAAAAAATGAAATTGCTGAGTTTTTTATATGGGCTGATTTTTGGAATTTATAAGTAGAGCATATTTTTTTAAAACTTTGAAGCTAAATAACTTCTGATCTACTAGTCCATTGTGAATGATTTTATAACCAAAATGTTCGTCTCTTTGAAACGATTTCAACAAGCCCAAAATCATTAAAATCCAATCACAGGATTGTGAGATAATGCACTATCAAATAGTGACACATCTAGAAGATGGGGTTCATTGGTTAGACATATGTCTAACCAATGAATCCCATTCTCTAGGTGCATCACTATTTGATAGCGCAATTTTTTTTTTTTTACTTTTAGGCGAGACTCGCCAAGTACGATCTCTTTGATTTTATTATACTACTAAAAAAAATAGTCAGACTGGATAAAGAATAATACAGCACTAGCATCACCTGATTTAGCTAAACTAAACCAACTGCGAATCGCCGCACGGCATCTCAGAAGACACCGACTAGTCCATCAGCCTCGCTTCACCATACAAGGGCATTTCCTATAGGAAATATCCTTGGAAGTGAAAGGAAAAAACTAAACTACTAAAGGGCAAAATATGTATAAAAGGGTGTAAAAAAAGAAAAAGAAAAAGCCAAGAAAACGACAAAACAAATGTTAGAAAAAAAGAAAAGAAAAAAAAGGAAAGCAAGGCCTTGGGTCAATTAAGCCCCGGCACCAAGTGGACTATTTTAAAAATTATATGATACTAAGAAAAGTAGTCTCTACTCTAACTAAACTCAAATTACCATATGTAGGCGAAAAACTATTGCTAGAAAAAATGGCCTCTAACCTAAAGAAACTGTAGAGATAGGTATCTAAAAAAAAACAATACGGCTATAAGAACATTCTAGAACAAAATTTCGTTACAAGGTTTCCTCAAACACGTGTCGCTTATTATTTATTTCAGAGAAATAAAATCCAGTCGTGACTTCGTTCCAAAATGGTAGCCGCATTTACAAATTGGGGAAAAAAAAAATAAAAAAAATTTAGAAGGGGTAAGCCGAAATACCCACTTTGTCGAAATTTTGAAAAAGCCAAAGGGACAGCAAAATATAAGTTTGATAGTGAGTGTTCATTTCAAGTAATTTAGATTTTCCAAGGAGTGTATTTGAAAACCAAAATACTGTTCTCCAATAAGCTGCTGCAAAAAACTTCGTTAGCGAAGAAATTGTCTTCACCAAAATTCTGTGTTTACTAAAGCGCCACCTGCTTGTTATCACTCGTTCTTCTACTATTGCTTTTGGTTTGCATGCCGAATATATAAAAGAGTTCCCGAACAGATAGTTGACCTTTATAAAAACCATTTCTTGCAGTGCTTTCTTATCTAACTCCAGTATTTTGGTATTTCGTTTGTATAAAAATCCGGTACAGGTGATTGTCGAGGAGAGTTGGATATACTGTATGATTTGATAGCACATTATCTCACGATCCTATAATTAGATTTTAATGATTTTGGGCTTGTTGAAATCGTCTCAAAGAGATGAACATTTTGGTTGTAAAATTATCTACAACGGACCAGTAGATCAGAAGTTATTTAGCTTTAAAGTTTTAAAAAATACGCTCTACTTATAAATTCCAAAAATCAGCCCACATGTCTAGGTGGTTAGTATGACTGTGTTGCATAGCTACCTTATGAATATAAAAAAAGCTATCAGGTATTAACTATATCAACCCAACATGTTTCATTGATGATCTAATTGACTAATTATCATTAGAAAGCCAAATCTGGCCTTCTTTAATTGTAAATAGGGTAGAGAACAGAAATATCAAGAATTTTGTTGTAAAGAAAATTTTTTTTAATAAAAAAGATATATCTTATATTTGTGCTATGTTCAGTAAATATAAGAGTAGGGCTATGAATAAATAGTTACATTAATGAGTTGGGTTTCTCAAATGGTAGTCAATAAGCCATTCAAAATTATTCATAATTTCTATCAATAAAATTAAATGATTAATCTGTATTGTATAGTTCTCACAAATACCGTAATTTGCAACATGTGTCTCAGATTTAGTACAACTAACTGACCAATCAGATTGCTTCAAGTGTACAGATGGACAACTTTATAAATAGATAATAATAATATTATCATTATTAATTTTATATATATCTTATAAGAACATAAATTGTAAATTTTATGTTTTTAGCTTGTTCTCAAAAGAGAACATGATTTCTAACTATAGTATTCTCAAATTTTTTTGAATGTTCTTGAGAACATTGAGAATATTAAATGGGCACTTAGCAATAGAAAAGGCAGATACTCAAATATATTTAATTTTAAGTTTAATTGTTTGTTTTAATTTTCGGACTGATTCAGGTTAATCAAAATTTTATGATTTTAATTGATTAAAAATAACATGTGACTAACGGGTATTCTCGTGATGCACTTGGCCTTAGGAAGCCTTGTGCAATTTTCTTTTATATTATCTTGACTTTTTATTATGCAAATTAATCTTAATTTATAATAGAAAAATCTTTACCACGTCGAAATATACCTGAATCTAATAAAAACTCATTTTTCGTTTTTGGGGTAGTTTCCGCCCTTTCGATTGTGAAGTACCCAAATATTCTTTACTAGTTCTGACAAGCTGTTTTCAATTACAAAAAATTAGAAAAATAAGTGCAATATTTGTGTATAATTTTAGAATCTTGCACTTTGCTTTATAATAAATAGTAAATTTATATTTGATTAATTATCTTAATTTCTTGATAAAAACTGATCATAGTAAATTGATCAATGTTGCTAGCATAGTTTTGATTGATTAATTCATGTGACATCCCAATCGCATATCCATAAAGGTATTATGCAGAAAAAGTTGGCAGACTCTATAATATATAATTTGCGAGAAATAAAGCTTTCATCACAATTCATATATGTACTAGTAATCGGTTTATTTTATCCAATAGGATTATATCTATCAAGAATTTTGTTAGTACTTTTAACTTTTATATCTAAGACAATATTTGTTTGTTTATCATATAAATTCCAAAATAAAGCAGGAATGAAACCATCTCTAGTATCATGAATAAGTAATTTAAAATCATATAAGTTAGTTGCTACAGTGTAGGTATTATTCTTTTTATTAATTAATTAAGAAGTTTTAGCTGGGTGGTAATCAATTAATTGACAATCACTTCACTGACATAATTACACCAACAATTATTCGCCAACATGTTCATTTTGCCGACAGTTTATTTTACCGAAGCTCATTTCATCAACAAAGTAATTCTGTCATTGTCATTAGGGTCAGGGTAGAATTAGATAAAATTAGGGCTAAAGTTAGGGTGCTTTTTGAAAAAAAACTTGTGGTAAAATGAACTTCGGTGAAACAAACTGTCAGTAAAATGAACTTGTCGATGAGTATTTGTTAGTAAAATGTTATATCGGTGAAGTAATTGTTGGCGAAATAATACGAACCCGTTTTAGCTGTATATGCTTCATCAGTAATTGTTGAAAATGGTTTGTTCATTCTGGGTGGTAAATTTTGTATTAAATTGTATAAGATGGAAGAATTACTGATGATATCAGCTTGTTTGGAAATAAAGATCTTTTAATTATAAATTATTATCTAGTATTCGTCTATATGGTTGTAAATGGTCAATAATATTTTACAGATATTTGAAAATAACAAATATGAGATAAACAATTTTGTAAAGTTGTTTTTATAATTATAAAATTTTTATTTAATCAATTTTTAGTATGAAATAAAATTCTAGGATTTTGTGAAACTCTCTATTCAATAACTTATTTTTAAATTTTTATTCTTCTAAGGGGGCATCCAGTGTTGGCATTGGATATATGTCCATCTAATTTTAACATAATTGGACTGGACTGGACATTGGACATATGCTTGGACATAGTTCAGGTCCAATATGTCCAACTATTTACTAGAATTTTTAAAATTATTTATTAATAAGCTATAACAAAATTATATTTAAATCTATATAATAAAAGAATTCTAAATTAGTATGAGTTACAATAAAATTTTATATAAATCTAGCAATAAAAAAATTCTATTTAATATAACTTTAGAATTAACAATTACTGTATCAATAAGTTATACTGAAGTTATAATATACTGCTTTAATTATTTTTGATAAATCATCTGGATTCTATCAAATCTAAATTGAATTTGTATTAGATTATACATATTTAAAGTTAGTATTTAAGCATATCCTTAGATTTGTTATTCAAGGTTATTGACCAATCTGATTGAAAATTTCTAATCAGAGTATTTAAATTTATTTAAATTGAAAGATCAATCCAAATTGTTAAACTTAGATTGAAGCTTTACTATATATATATGTAGTAATTTTACAATAATTATTAGTACTATTAATTTAGCTAATTCTATTACAATTACAGTTTTTTATACTGTATATTGCTGAAATAGCCATCTCCAAAAATAAGCTACTTTCTCTTTTGGTCAAAAAACTCAAAAACTACTTTGACTTAAAAATAAGCTACCCTATGATCAATAAAGTTGCTATATAGTAAAGTTCAAACTTTACTAAGCAAATTGATTAAAGTAACTTAAGTAAACTTATTTAAAAGATCAAAATATAAATACCCTGAAATTTGCAACAAAATTGGCAAATTTGTTATTAATTGACTTTTAATTTTTATGTTCAATGAAGAGATTAAAATTTATTAACAAAATATATTTGTTGAATATAAAAATTAAAGTCAAATATTAAAATTACTCCTATTTTGATGAAACTTTCAAAATATACATAGTTTAGTCTTCTAAACAAGTTTACTTAAGTGCTAATAATCGATTTACATAGTAGAATTTAGACTTTACTATGTAACAACTATTGGTGAATTGACCAAAAATTGATTATATCTGAAAATAAGCTACCCCAGATTTTTTTATCCAAAATCATTCAAAAAAAATAGCTTAACATACAGTAGCAACTATAGTTAATTTTTAAATTGTTTAATTATTTGAATTTATCTTTGCATTAAAAGTATATTATAATAAATAAAGTATAGTAGTACAAATTTAAAATTTGATTGGCCAATTATCACATGATTATATACTGATTTAATGTTACACAATGTCCAATGTCCAACTACTTCTGGTCCAATAGATTGGACTGGACTGGACATGGGTGGTCCAATGACCATGTTCAATGTCCAGCCCAACACTAGGGGTATCCATAAATAATGTTATGTACTTCTTCATAGTAGCGCCCCCTCTACTAGTGATTTAAGCTACATGAATTTGGTCAGCTAGCTTAGCCAGCTGATCAAATTATCGGCTAAGCGGCTGGCTAATGGCTAGATTTGGAATCTTTCAGAAATTTTTATATTTATATTAAAATTTACCAGATTACTATATAAAATCAATTTCTATTAATTTATTTTACAATATAACAAATTTCAAACTCTAGTGATAAAAATAATATTTTAAAATAAAAAAAATCTTAATTTTATTACAATGCGTTGTATTTATTTACAATTGAATATTACCAAGTAAAAGCTAGATATAAATTATTAACCAATTAATAAATCCAGGTTTTTCACTACAAATTTCTATATACTAATATAAACTAAAAATAATCTTTCGCAGTTGCAAAATAATTTTCATATTCGCTAAAATTATTTGAGACCTAAATAATTACAGTTGTTCTTATAGATTCTGAAACTAATAAAAATTGACCGATAATTATTTGGCCGAATTCGTTAAGTTTTGAATTAGGTTTTATTAAGCATTATATGATGCCAAAAATTCAATGCCGACAATATGAATTCAAAAGCTTATCGAATTCAGCTGAATAATTATTGGTCGATTTTTGTCAGTTGTCCAAAATCTATAAGAATAGCTATAATAATAGTTATTTCAGAAAATTTCATATGAAAAACATACCGATCCTGAAATGCCTGCCAAAAATACTTTCTTTAAACACATTTATAAGATAAGGATATATAATATGGACTCATGTAGTGTTAAAAATTCGTTGTTCATAGATTGTTTTCTGTATAAAAGTTTATAAAAAAATTTTTTGCACCACATATTTGTGCTGAATTTTTAACACTGAACCAGGGCTAAAATGACATATAGTAAATGCGGGCCATCCGAAATGTCATTGACAAAGACAATAGTATTCTTTGTTAGAATAATTATGTATCAAAAGCAACACTTTGGATGGCCGGTATTTACTATATGTCGTTTTAGCTCTGTACTGAACTCATACATAATAATAAAAAGATACACATGTGCATACATACATATACGCTGCTATTGTTTAAATTACGTGCCATTATTGATACAATATAGACTAGCTTTTCTTATACACTTAGCAAGTATCAACCCCAAAATTAGAGTTATGCATGTATACAATATATACAATACGTAGTCATAAAATAGCAAAGGTTGGCTAGATAATCTTTGTACTATATATAACATCAATTCATAGCCAACTTGCTATTATGCATATAGTTATCCATATTTTATCAATAAAATTTTATCTTTGCACATTTGAATATTAAAATTCTACTCATTGATTATTTATAAAAAAATAAATAAATAAATAAATAAAAATATATATAAACAAAAGAAAAGACTTTAAAATTTCAATATACTTAGGGGAGTAACAAAAATTATGTGATTTTTTAGGAGGGGAGGGGGGTAAAAAAAGTTAAAATTATATATAAGAACCTGACTATTTATATATTAAGGAAGAGGGAGGGGGATAGGCCTCTGATAAAAAATAATCAGGTGATTAATGACACTGCCCTTACTGTTCAAATAGAAATCTTATTATAAAAAATGTTAGCACCTGATTCTCATCACTTTAGTTCTTACAACAGTGATACTATAAGTTGGTCTAATAACAATGAAAATGAATTAGATGAATCAAATGAGTTGAATGATTTAAATTCATCAAATATATCAGAAAATGTATATGACCTAGACACTGCATCAAATTCAAGTTCTTCCAATCAAGCTCTGCCCCATAATAGTGGTGTTACCGTAACTAATAGTTTAGGTAAAAGAGTTCAAAAAAGAAAAGCTTTTTCTGGTTCTAAAAGGCCGAAACCAAAAAAAGTTGGGTATGGGCTTATTTTAGACGAAATAAAATTGAAAAAAAATATATTGCAAAGTTAAAATCAGAGATAAAGATGGTTTGGAAAAAGAATGTGGTAATGAATACGGATTAACAACTGAAACGGGCAATTTAAAATCTCATCTTCGTCAGGTTCATCGAGTTTTGCCTCCTGAAGAAAATAACAATAATAGTCAGTTAAATAAAACAGTTTCTAACCAATCATCATTACACAATTTTATAAATAAAAAAACACCTTTACTTATTTCAAAAGCAAGATAAAATCACAAATTGTGTTTTAGCCTGGATCGTTGACGATCTTCAACTATTTAATGCTACTACTAATAAATGCTTTCGTGATATGATTCTAGAATGTGAGCCAAGATTTGAGTTTCCCTGCTATGATATAATAAAAGAAAAATTAATGCAGTCAGTACTTTTTGCTGAACAACAGCTTAAAGAACTACTACAAACAACGATGGATTCTTTTTGCTTTACAATGGACCTGTGGTCTCAAATGCACCAACCCTATATTGCTGTAACTGTTCATTGGATTAGTCCCGAATTTACTCTATATCAAACATTACTTACGATTCAAAAGTTTGATTATCCTCATACCGCTGATCGGATTGAAGATTTTTGCTGCCATCTTTTTGACCAATGGGAAATATATGAGAAACTTTTAGGTGCTTCGACGGATAATGCCTCTTCAATGATTAAAACCATGGATCAACTCGGTGTTGAGCATATTGGTAAATCTAAATTAACTTGCATTCCTATATCATATTGGTCGTAATTATTGTATGGGTGAAAATATCTAGTTAAAACGTTGTGATTATTAAAAATTAGTTGATATAATGATAACAATTAGTATATATGCGCAAAAAAATTTATAAGTAATTAGGTCACAATCGGGTACAAAAAGTTATAAGCTATGCCATCTGTGTCAGAGAGTTTTTTAATATGTTCTATTAGTTTGCCTTTCTTAGTGGCATCTGTTAAATGAGAGCTGAATATATTTTTGATACCTGCCTTATCAAAGTTTAACTTTATCCACTTATTTTCATTTACCTCATTCCTTACTAATAACACACCTTCTGCATGTTCCTTTTCAACAGCAGGATAGTAAGGGGCAAGCAACCATGTTATTACATAACAATACATAATTATCACTTCTTTCTATTCTGATTAACACAGATGGCATTAAAAATTTTTATAGGCGATATGCCCGAATTAAGGGAAAATATTCTTAAAAATTTGAATAATGAAATTCATTCCTTACACTCGTGTGCACTTGTTAGCTGACATTGGTGCAAAATGTCTATTTCTATTCTTTTTATATACATACAAAAATTCATAGGCGATTCATAAGCAATTTGTAATCGGGCTTTAATTTCACTGCCAGTTCCTATTGGACGAAGAAAAGTCCCATTTTTGATTTGATTAAATAACAAAAGCCCTGTTGAAAAAGTATAAAACATATACTATACTAAATTTTGCAAGTGTTTTTTTTGTTAGAACACGAAAAGGAACTTAGGTCATGCAAACAAATATAATTGTTTCTCGTAAACCGGCTGGGTGCCTTTTTTGAAAAAATTAAAATTTTATTTTATATACAGTACCGAACAGTGAAAACTATCCATTTTTTTTGCATTGTTTAAAGTCTAATAACTTCACAACAAGTAATTATTTTAAAAATCCCTCTTACAAATTTTTTATTTGTAACCTAAACTACAAATCTGTAAGACAGTTTTTGATATCTTGCTTTTTAAAGAAGTTATAAGAGTTTAAAGTTCAGCAACTTTAATAGTAAAGCAGAAATTTGGCGCAGAACAATCGACCTATCAGATTGATACTAATCACATGCTCGTGATTTGATTGGTTAGTATTTATTATTAAAAATCCAAAATTTGGCGCTTATTATATAAAAAATCATTTTTATATTTTTAACCAATCAAAATTTTGTTACACAAAAATTAGCCAATCAGAATTGTTATAAATTCTCAAATTTGGCACCCTAAAAAAAAAAATAGATGGTTTTTGCTGTCCGGTACTGTATAAATAATTTCCGGAATTTATTATTTGGTGCACTGCACTATTGCATATCTGCGATAGCATAATATGCGCATAATCCAATTTTTATCGTATAGCATATGCAATTGCAAATTTTGCATATCAGGACCATTTTCGCATAATTAATAGAACATAATCTAAACATAAAATGGCTGGTATTAAAAAATATAAAAAAATGGCAGAACATCTCAGATAGTAGACAGTCAATAAATACAAAACACGAGCATGGTTGTCAGGGATTTTCAGAGGCATAATATTTATCTAGTAGGTTATAAAAATATAGTATTTTACAACTCTAGTGAGCACATATTTTCACATATTTATATCTGAACCGCATAATTTATCGAAATTTTATCGCATAATTTCGCATAATTTGAAATGTAATACATGCAGAATTTGGGGTATGTTGCTACAGAAAATGATAAGCCCTACCATTGAGTTCTATTTAAAATCTGACAGAAAAAACCTCCTTCTATAATGAATTTTCTAGTACAGAATTTGAAATACTATCCTACAACGTTTAGAAGAATAAGTAAAACAGAAATCTGCAATATCCAATATATGTAAATTCTGTAATAATTCAATTTTTTAATAGCGGTATTGAAAATTGAAACCTTAAGATAAAAATTATCAATTTATAAAATGACTTACTGGCCTTTACTTGGTGACACATGTTTGAGTCATCGATTTGAAAATACTCATTCGTGTCAACAGGACCCCGGACATCTCTGATATATATCATATTTTTTTTTTAGCAAATTGATTCAAATTTGATCTAAGGTCCAAATTTAAATTTTAGCAAATTCAAGTTAATTTTAAAAAGGGTCATAATTGAATATTTTAGCGAATTACTAAGATTTTACACATGTTATATTTTATTTTTAGCAATTTATCCTTTTTGGGAGAATTACATCAGGAAAATAAAAACATTAAAATGATAAATAAATAAACAAATAAAGTAAAAAAAGCACATTATTTTTTTTATTTACTTTGTTAAAAAAGATTTGTACACTACGTGTATTATTTATTTTTTTTTATTTTTATATATTATGCGGATTTGATTAGTACCTGTGAAAATAAATAAATAAATAAAGTAAAAAACCATGTTTTTTTATTCTTTATTTTTTTATTATGATTATTACAATGAATAAATAAAGTAAAAAAAACACGTTTTTTTTTTTTATTTCTATCTTTTTTTTTTTTTATTTAATAATTTTATTTTTTTATTTTAATAACGTTTTTTTTTAATTTTTTAAACTTTTTTTTTATTTATTAAATTATATATTTATTTAAATCTTTTTTTTTAAATTTTATTTTTTTTTTATATTTTATCGTATTTAAAAAATTTTTTTTATTGTATTTATTTTATTTATTTATTTAAATTTAATTTAATTTTTTTTTGGTTTTCTTATTTTATTTTTTTTTATTTTTTTATTATAATTTTATTTAATTTGTTTTTTTATTAAATTTTTTTAACGTTTTTTACGTTTTTTTTATTATCTTTTTAATTAAAAATAGCGTTACGACAATTATCACTGGTTACACATGATAAGTTTTTTTTATCGTATTTTTTGATTTTTTTACTAACACTACTAATACTATCTTCTTCTTTGTCGTCATTTTCAGTCCTCTTGTGATATTGGCTAATAAATAAGCTTCAACTTTGTCTGCAATTTGTCGAAACTTAGCAAAACCAATTTTAGACTGTAATCACTATAACCGGTAATATTTGGGCTATCTTGTTAATCTCTTGATAATCTAGTTTTTGACTAACCGAATCCAAATTGTATAGTCAGGCTCTGTTTCTGCTCTCTCTTCATCCTTACCACTTCCTTACCTTTCCCAGTCGCTGCATTCTGGTAATCTTTTTCGTCTATTTTTATGTTCTCTTTTAATTTGTCGTTAGCTGAGGTGTTTAATTTCTTGTTTTCCGTTTCATCATAGTTTTGGGTTCGTCTCTATCGTCTACTATTGCTCCGCTGTCTTGACTTTGACTAATGTTATACTTAAACTCGTCGTAGATTTTTTTAGTTCTAATTGTTTCTTGCTCGGTGTCGTTCATTTCGGCATTCTTTCATTACTCGTCGTTACTGGTGTTGAATCTCTTTTATCGCTATTGCTATTCATTCGGGTTCTTTCGTGCTGGGGTGTTTGTCTGAAGTTTTCTGCTATTGGTGTTGCCCAGTCTTGAAGCGTACAGTTATGTAATCGGTTTTTTTTTACCTTCAGTATCATGTTCGTGCTATACTAATTCTTTTCAGGCTCAAGGTAGGCGGCTATTGTGTCTTACATTACCGGATACACTCGTCGTTGGTGTCGAATTTGCTGAATTTGGGAGTCACACTATGTCTAATGTTATGGTTGGTGTAGTGGTGTTTTTATGGTATTTGTGCAGTGGTGTCTTTATGGCATTTATGTAATGTTTGTGTGGTCTTTATAGTGTTTGTATGGTGTTTCTAAGGTGTTTTTGTGATAATTGATTAATATTATGTATTTGTAATAAATTATATTATTAAAATATATGAATATTTGAATATATTTTTTTAATATATGAAAATTTAGCTAGCATTTATTATTTAGGCAAGCATATAGTAATTTACTATTATTCATTTTTTTGTTAATAATTGTTTTTTTAGAAATTTGCACAGAGCAGGGTTGCAGATTTGCGCAAATTTGCACAGATTTTTATTAATTACAGAATTACAGTTTAAAAAATTTGCACTATATTTATTTACCCGATGCTAGATGTTATAATTTAGTTTTTAGCAAATTACTATAAAATTTATATGTAATAATCCAACTTTTAACAAATTTACTTGATTTTAGGGGTAGCAAAAACATCTAAATTCATGCAAATCAGTTATGACCTATATGAAAAATGTCTGGGGTCCTGTGTCAACACCTGGAGTAAGCATAAGGAATGTTACTACATAAAAAATCAAAATACAAGAAGCGAACTATAAATTAATACTTAGCCATTAGTCCTAATATCAAACTAGATACTCTTATCTCCAAAAAAACTGCTATATATAAAAAATTGAATCAAACTAACAATTTTTGAAATTCTAAAATTTTGTGAGAGATTTGAATGTGGAAAAACTAGGCTAACAGTATAGTTCTAAGTTTCCTCAAGCTTCATTTTAAATGCAACCTTATTTCAAATAGAGTATTAATCTAAAACAACATATATATGACCTTTGGTATTTACTTATCTTGCAAAATACGCTGGCCAATTAACTAACAGATGTCAATATCTTCTTAGACGCTATAGAAACAGCTAAAACTGGAAAAATATGCATTAGAGGATATGTTAGATACTTAAAAAAATATTGTTAGCTCACTTCAGGCCTATTTATTAATGAATTAGTCAGGCTGTTAAATTTTGTAAAGCTTATAAATACTACAGGTTACCTTGTGAAGAAATGTTCAAATAGCTGAAAGAGTCTAAAGTAAGTTCGAAAATTTTTTTTATAGTTCAATGTACATAAACTAATTATATTTAGGTGGTATAGGATAAAAGTCTGTGCCTACGGGTACAGGATAAAAAGTCTATACCCAGGTACAGGATAAGGACACTCTTAAAAATTTTATATAACATTTTTTTATACTTATACAATAACAACCGGGTCCCGGTGTTTTTTAACCTTAATATGTTATGAGAAACAATTAATTTTATTTGCACGGCCTTATAATTGATTTTTAAAAACCTGATTTTTTTTAAAATTTTAAATTACATTCGATCTTATTATTTGATTGGTAAATGAAGAGTGACGTAGTCTAATGGTGGGAAATTAGAGAACCTCTGAAATTGGATATTTTTATCCATATGTAATAAATTACAGTATTGTACTTAAACTCAAATTCTTCATAATTTTATATAATTCCAGTTAGTACTTTGGCACAATCAAACAAAACTTTGACAATCAAACACTTGATCAAATCGAATATTAAATGATTGAAGATCCAGTACATATAAACGTATATATTCTATGTACCCGATAAATAATTTGACTTGATTAAGTGTTTGACTATCAAATTTTTGATTGTGCCGAGCACTAATTCCAGTAATTTAATTTCATTATAATAATTTTAATTCTTATTTAGGTTGCACTGCGCATATGATACAACTCGCATTAGAGGACAGATTTGATGTTATGGAAGTTAGTAATTTGATCAATAAAGCAAAAACACTGAATAGCTATGTCAGTGGTAAAGATAAATACTGTGAAAGGCTCCGTGAATTACAAGCTGAATTAAATCCACAGTATCAAATTAACCCCCTTTCAAGTGATACAAGAACTCAGTAGAGTTCAACTTATAACTTTTTAAAAAATCTTTTCCTTCTTTGTAATGCTATTGTAAGGTTGGCCATTAACTTAAGACAAAGTGTTAATCGACAGGAGCGCCAAGGTGGAACGAAACTTTCCGATCTTCTCTTATCAGTAGAAGAATGGAATTCAATAGATGAGTTTGCAAAGCTCTTATATCCTTTTGCACAGGCGACCGGTTATATTAGAGGAAGTTAATATCCCATGTTAGGGATGATGATCCCTACTCTCATTAAACTTTCATGTCATTTAAGAGAATTTTATCCTACGATTACTTTACAAGTAGTAAAAGCTTGTTGCAGTAAAATCAACTACCGTAAAGTCCCGAATATAAGCAACCCCCGAAAATAAGCAACCCCCCTCATTTTGAGATTAAAATACTAAGAAAATAAAATAAGCAACCCCTGCTAAACATATATAAAATTTCTTATAAACTTTATTGGACATTTATATATAAGGTATATTGACCAATAAATTGAATATTTTAAAGTCCCAAATTTAAGCAACCCTTTGAAAAAATTTGGCTAAAATGGGTAGCTTAGAGGGTTGCTTATATTCGGGACTTTACGGTAATCGATGCTGTCAAGGTGGTCCGAACCGTCATCTCATAGTCTAATAGCTGCTTTCTTAGATCCGAGATTTAAAAAAATGAATTACATAACACCTAGCAAAAAAGAAGAAACCATTGCTCACCTTTATTCTTTAATTAATACTCAAGAACGATCCACTTCTATTCAAGAATCCCAATCTTTAAATACTAACTCTTCTTTTTTTCTTCTTTTTATGATAATGATTACGATGTTCCAAATGAAATTGAAAACGTACCATCAATTGAAAAAGAAATAGCACTTTATGATAATTTACCTCAAATCCCTAAATATCATATTACAGATATAAAGTTAATTCTTTAATCTGGTGGAATGAGCACAAAACAATATTTCCCCTTCTTTCTCAACAAGCAAGAAAATACTTAGCCTTTCTAGCCACGTCGGTTCCATCAGAAAGGGGTTTTTCAACTACTAGCAATACAATTACCAACAAGAGAAATCAATTAGACCCTGACATGGTTCATGACTTATTATTCCTTAAAGAAAATTAATGTGTATTCAAGTTTAAATAGGAAATTTTAGTTATTTTCATAGCATAGTATAGGTTTTTTTTGCTAATAGAATATTTGATACATATAATTAGTTTGATATTTCCTCGATGTTTTGTGGAAAATATGGATAAGGTGAAGGAAAATAAGGAGAATGTAGAAAATTAGTATTATGAAAGATTTAAAGTTAAATGAGAAAAGTATTCTTACTTAAAAAATCTAAGTGGTTATTACGGTATCTAATTAGATATCGACCAACCTAAGTGAACTAAACTAGTTAAATTATTCCATTGTGGTTATATCACTTTGCCCAAAGGTATAAGTTAGAAATATTATCCCTTAATTTGTTATGCAGGCATATTTGCCTGCGAAAATTTTAAAATTTTAAATTTTTTAAATAAAACTTTAAATATTAATTTTAGCTATATACTTTCTAAGTAAAAAATATAATATTAGTTCTGTTTTATCAACTTTATTATAAAATTTTTTTAAAATTATTAAAAAACTTTGGTGTAATAAAAGTTTAAAGTTTTTGTTTTGGAACTTTTACTATAAAAATTTTTCTTTAGGTTTTTTTAAATTTTATATATTCCCGTCTATAAAAAAAATTTTCACTTCTAATACAAGTCTTAATTTTTACAAGTAAATCATATAAAGTCAAATAATGAAAGTTGTCATTCTTTATATAAACTACAATATTGTATTAGAAACTATATTTTTAAAACCAATATTTAAAGAATTCGCCAAGATATTGTAAAATATTTTTTTGATTAAAAAATTTCTTTAAAATTTAATATTTTCAGCTTATAAGCAACATAAACTTTTTGTCTTATAATATAAATTTAAATAATTCAAAAATATAATCCTTGTTATTAATTATTATAATACCAAATTTTATTTAAATATTTTAAATGATTAAAAAAATAGATCAGAGGTATATTTATAGTAATTATACAGGCAAATTTGCTTGCAAAGTAGTACAAACTAAGGGATACGTATAAAACTTAACTATAGCAAGCACTGCTATTATAATATCGCTGATTAGTGTTGTGCTCTGTGGTTTTTTTTTATGTAATAGTAGAAATTTTTTTCAATTGTTTTTTAATCCTATAAAAATAAAAAATACCTTAAACATATTAGATATCGATATAGTTTAAATAGGCAGGTCCCGTAGTTGGTCTGCAGGTATGACAGCTAGTGTAGAACCCTCGGGTGGACTACTTAAATTAGGCACCAAAAGTGCACGTGTGGCTAGTTGTACACTCATTCATATAACAAATATTACAAATATTTAATAAAACCGTCGGCCAAAGTAGACGGCCATTAAAAACAAAAAAAAAAAAAAAATTAGATATCGATATATCTAATTAGACCACCCAAAGTAGAGGATTACCCAATTTTCTTTGCCGTATCTGAAAACATTTAGCAAAACAATACTGGAAAATATATTTATGTGAAAGATGAACTAACAATTAATACGCTTTTGGGAACTTGATAAAGACGAAAAAAAATAAATCAATATATTAAAGACGAAAGTGCCAAGTAAAAGAGTGCTGAAAAAAGAAAAAACCTGGTAGTTCTGGAAGAGGAAATCATTAATAATTTCAGTTTAGACAAATTATTTTTTTGTTGAGGAAAATTGTCTGAAAGACCTCATTAAAGCCGCTAAAGTGTGAAAAAATACAGAAATACTGCCTATTTCTTCAAAAGTGTTGTCGAACCAGAAAATTAATCTAATTAAGAGAAACAATAACAATCAAACTTACCAAAAAAAAAAGAAAAATTTTTTTATGTCAATCTGCAATTTGATTCGCCTACAATTATATGACCTTAGCCATATTAGCTAGCTGATCACATTATATCAGCTGGCTTAGCTGACTAAGCTGGCTTAGCCGCAGCTGCCTTAGCCGCTTAAATCACTGCCCTCTACTATATAAAAAATTTTTTCAAAATCCGTATGTTTATATATAAAATTTTACAAAAACTTGAATATATTGTAACACGGTGATTCGATTTGGATGATTTAGATACCATTCGATTCGTCTCAGTGAGACGAATCCAATAATACCAAAATCATTTCATTTGGATTACTGGATCAATAGTTAGGGGCATCCATAAATAACATTATGTACCCCTCATAGTAGCGCTTGACCCTCCCTCTACTATATAAAAAAAGTTTTCAAAATCCGTATATTTATATATAAAACTTTACAAAAACTTGAATATATTGTGTTACAGTGATCCAATTCGGATGATTTAGGTACTATTCGATTTGTTTCAGTGAGGTGAATCCAATGATACCAAAATCATTTTATTTGGATTACTGGATCAATAGTTATTCACAAAAAACTATTGATTTTATAGTCATTTCATAAGAAAACATAATAACCAATAGTATTTGACCAATAACCTTTGATCCAGTGATCCAAATGAAATGAAATTGGTACCATTTCGACTCCTCTTACCGAGACGAATCGAATGGTACCAAAATCATTAAATTTGGACTTCTAAATCAGTTTTTAGACGATTTTTTTTAAAAAAATTACGTTATATTTTTTTGACCCCTCCTACTTAAGAGGAAAATCGTTATACAAGTTACTCTCGTTATAGTGAACTCTTGATATAGTGAAGAGTGACTTATAGTAAAGAATTTCTTTGGAACAGAATCATTATTAATAAAACTTCGCTCTTTATAATGAAGTTAAATAGTAAACTCTCGATATAAGCTATAGTGAAGATTTTTGTAAACGGATATAACAAAATGCCTCGCATTACAGTGAAGATTTTGTCATATGATATTTATTGACCAATAAAATCAACGGATCAGTTGTCATACCGCTATGCATAATTTATTTCAACCAACTGTTTTTTCGCTCTTCTAAAAAAATAAATGCTAATAAAAAAAAAATCAATAATTTTTTTATGAACTTTAATAAATTTTTCTTTTAAATTATGGCGCTCGTGCGATATCTCCATTTTCCTTTTTATGCTTTACCCTTCATTTTTTTAGCATCTATCATTTTTCCATAAGGGTCATAGGCTAGTTTATTATCTACCTTATAAGTAATGATTACCTTTTGTGTCGGATCGATCTTGTTAAGATTTTTTTTGGCGTTTTTGCAATTCGTTTTTTCGTTCTTGAACAATAATATTGGAGCAAGAAAAATTAAATGAAATCGTTTAAATGCACTCAAAATTTGCAGAAGCTGATTTTTTTTTTTAATAGAAAAAAATTTTTTTTGAAGAAAAAAAAAAGAATTTTTTTAATCGTATAAATTCTTTTTTATTCGCATAGATTCTTTTTAAAATAATTCTAACCAAACCAGTCTTTAATTTTTTACACCTCAATGAAATTCAGTCTTCTTAAGTAAGACTCGGCTCTGGGGACATTATGTCCTCAATGACTCGTTGACTGATTTTATTTTGGTAGATTAAATCATGTTATTCCTTATTTAGAAAAATGCTCCTTTTTTTTAATCGTTTTTTTCTTCTTATTCACTTGTACAGCAACAATGGAGGAATCTTTTGAAGGACCGATAAAAAAGAAGCAAAAAAAAACCGACACAAAAAGAACAAGCTTAACCAGTGCTCAGAAAGCTGAAATATGCTACCTAAAGCAAAAAGAAATTAGTCAAGTTAAATTAGCCGAACAGTTTAGCGTTGCTGAATTAACGATTTCAAGTATTGTTTGTAAAAAAAAAAAAAGGTTGGCGCTTGATTTAGATTCAAGCAATGCACATTCAAAATGACAAAGATCTGAAAAATTTCCTCTGTTAGAAGAAGCACTTGCACTTTGGGTATCAAGAGCAAATACTGCACTACAGACAGTTACGGGTACAATAATTCAACGTAAAGCAACACAACTCGCAGAAGGGCTTGAAGTAACAGGTTTCAATGCTTCTGATAGATGGCTTTCAAATTTCAAAAAATGGCATCATATAAAAGAATACAAGCGTCTAGGTGAAGATGCAAGCGCACCTCTTGAGGATCTTTTCAGATTTCGCAGTGAGCTGCAAGAAATAATTAAAAAATACAAGCCTGAGGATGTTTATAATGCTGATGAAACTGCATTATACTGACGCATGGAACCAGATAAAACATTGGCTAATGGCCCGGTTATAGGAAAAAAAAGCCAAAGATCGTGTTACTGTTTTACTTACATGTAATGCAACTGGTGATCACAAACTTCCTCCTTTGTTTATACATAAATATAAAACCCCTCGAGCTCTTAAAAACATTGATAAATCCACTTTACCTTGTATTATTACTGGAATTCTTTCTCTTGAATGCAAACATCCATTTTTAACAATTACATTAAGCATTTTGATAACCAAATGCACCTTGCTCGTCGTTCAATTCTTCTTATAGTAGATGGTGCTTCAACTCATGCACTCGAAGACGGCTTTACCCCAACAAATATTAAACTGCATTTTTTTCCTTCGCGCACAACAGCACATCTTTAACCGTGTAATGCCGGCATAATTTGGAGTTTTAAGGTTAGCTGATTTAGGTTTTTTTATTATAATTTTTTTTTAAAGAATTGTAAATTATTTATTTTATATAGGCACATTATAAAAAAATTTTTTGTGAGGATCGTATAGAATTTTTCGATTTTTTTTTTAGAATCTGGTGACCCTCCCGAAGAGTTAACAATTAAAGATGCAATCGATTTTACTGCCGCCGCATGGAAAAAAGTAACTTCAAGTAAGAATTAGTGTTGATTTAATTGACTACTATGTTTAGTCGATTATTAATCGACTAAACATAGTAGTCAATTAAATTAATTTTTAATTAACTAGACTAATTTTCTAACTCTAGGGACGATCCGTAACTGTTGGAGAAAAACTGGCATTTTGCCAGAGGAGTTTTTTAGTGAATTATTTCCGCTTAAGGAACCTGACCAAGCCGATGAATCTGAAATTATTGATGAAATTCAAAATTTGATCATGCAATTTCCTTTTGACCAACCTATGGATGCACAAGAATACGTAATTGCTGACAATAACCTTATTACCACTGAAATGCCAACCGACGAAGAGATAATCGAAGCCATTAGGAATCGTGATTGTATTGAGCCAGAAGAAGAAAGCTCATGTAAACAAATATCTCATGTGGAGGCCTTAAGATTTATCTGTGGAATCCTAACTTTTCTTGAGCAACGGCCAGATGGCAGTTTTAAAGTTGATGAATCTATTATCCGGCATTTGGGGAAATTGAAAAAAGAAATAAATTTGAAGCTTATTGCTTCCAAACGCCAAGCCACCTTAGATACATTTATCTATGATACGAATTAGTTCAAATCTTTTTTTTTGATTTTTTTTTTCTAATTTCTTTTTTTTTTCTTTAAAAAATTTTAATATTTGACTTAAAGCGAAATTAGAAGATTAGAGCGAAGCAAAAACAGAAAATTGGTTGACGAAACTGATTGGACAATAATTTTCATTTTCAATTTAATATCGATTGGAATTGGGCTAATCTAGCTTTAGGAAATTTGAAGGGATATTTTTTTTTTTTGCGATTTTTTTTTGTTTTGGATTTTAAATAAACCGAATGCTTTACTTCAATAAAAAGAAAAAAAAATTTATTTTTTCAGATCCATTAATAAATGCTAACGTTCTATGGCTTTATAAATACAATTGTGGCACTACTAATTGGCATTTCAGAAAGGACGCTAATAAGGGGTTTCATAATTAATGATTTGGCATCCGATTTCAGACAAATAAGCGACGTATTTACTTCAAAATGTGTAATGCATGCATCCTATTTTTTTTAACGTATAGACTTATTTACACAATCGTTACTGGTAAATATTTATCAAAACAAAACTAACTTTATTAACGTGTGTATCTATTTAATTCACAGTTAAAATAGAAGTAGGATCTTTTAAATGCCCACTTATTCTCAAAATATGTTAATTATGAAACCCCTTTGGTGCTGTGATCGGTAATAGAATAATAATAATAAGATTGGGCAGTTTATATGCATAATAGATTTTTTGAATTTTATTATTTCTCTCGATATAGTGAAGATTTGTCTGTTTAATTATAAACTTCACTATATCGAGAGATTCTCAATATAGTGAATCTCTCGGTATAGTAAAGAAATTTTCACAGCCTGAGGTCTTCACTATAACGAGAGTGACTTGTATTTTGTCAGACCTCCCCCCTCTTGTATAACGTTATTTCTGGATGCCCCTTATTCGCAAAAAACTATTGATTTTTTAGTAATTTTATAAGAAAACATAATAACCAATAGTATTTGGCCAATAAAATTTGATCCAGTAATCCAAATAAAATGAAATTGGTACCATTCGACTCGTCTCACTAAGGCGAATCGAATGGTACCAAAATCATTAAATTTGGACTACTGGTTCAATTTTTAGCCAATTTTTTCTAAAAAAATTACGTTATATTTTTTTGACCCCCCCTCTTATTGAGAAAAACATTATCGTTCGTCCAACCCCCTCTTGTATAACGTTATTTATGGATGCTCCCTAATTGCAAGTTACCTTATTAAATAACTGAAATTATTACATTTTCTTGAATTAATGTGAAATTTTTTGATTTAAAAATTGTTTTGAAATGTTTTACTATAATACTATTACACTAATTTTGCAATTCTTAAAATCTATTATTTTGAAAGCTTTTCTAAAATACTTTAGAAAATGTAATTAAAACCATGAAGCTTTTGTTTCAATTTAATAAGTTTCAAAATGCTTGGCCAGTTCTTCAAATAAAAGCTCACTAATAGTAACCACAAGTTCAAAAACAAATAAAGTATTAAGACTTCTAATGAAACTATTTCACTATAAATATATCTAGAATAAATTTATAATTATATTAATACTTTTAGTATTTTTAAAAATATTTCAAATTTTATTTTTACACAAGATTATAAATTAGAATATTTTATAATTACTTAATAATAATTTTAAATGGTTAAATAACAACATTTTTAAGATTAACTGTTTTAATATTGTTTCTGTTTCTGTTAATGTTTGCCAACTTATTACAAAAATACAATTACAGTATCTATATTTTAAAACTGCTAAATGTACTTGAAATATTTTAATATTTTGAAAATTTGCCAATATTAATTATTACATTAAATTTTCTTTATTATTAAAAAGTACAAGATTATTTAAAAAATATTTAAAAAACTTCAATGCTATTTTTTTTTGATAAAAATTAAATGATCATCTAAAAACTATTAAACATTAATACATAATCAAAGTGATACAAAGTTATATTTTTATATTTATAATAATTACTAAGCTTTTCTTGTAATCAGAATAGTGATTAGTATATAATTAGGATTATTTAATACTTTTTATTATATACTCTAAATAAATAGCAAAAAATTGTTTGTATGCTTTTAGGTATATAGAGTGAATTGCTTTAACTTTTTCAAGTGTTTTAGAAAAATTTAGTTTTAATCATATTCATAATAATTTATATTAAAAATTTTATATTTTAGTATTAAATTTTTATATTAATATCAAAGATATTTTTTAAAATAATACATAATATAATGCACAATTATTGTAAAGAGTTAACTTAAAATATTAATATTAAAAATTTTTAATATGACTTTAATATGAATATGGTTTGATTAACGAAATTATAATTTAGCTTGTTTCATTTTGCCATATATGATCATGCAATATGGATATTTGCGAATAGATTGTAACAGTATTAAATAGATTGTAACAGTATTTTGCCATGTATGGATAAGATTGTAACAACTTTCTATCATATATGGTTAGATTGTAACAACTTTCTACCATATGTGGATTAGATTTAATTTGGATTTACAATTAGAATTTCCTTGTAATTCCGAGAGAGAAAAATTTATTTCTAAGAAAGGAAGTCATTTTTATAAGACAAGTTCAAGAGCAAGAGCAAGAGCAATTGCAATTGATATTGAATTTGCTATTGATATTGAATTTGCTTTGATATTTATATGATAATTTTTGACAATACCAATACAATAGTAAGGGGAGGGCTGAAAAACTGGAAATTTAATATGAAGACCTGACTAAAATAGAGGGAGGGTCAAAATTTTGGCCAAAATCAAATCAGCTGATTCCTGGCAGCGCTCTAAGAGCAGTGTCATTAATCACCTGATTATTTTTTATCAGAGGCCTATCCCCCCCTATTTTTTAATATACATATAGTCAGGTTTTTATATATAATTTTAACTTTTTTTGACCCCTCCCCCTAGAAAATCACCTGATTTTTGTTACTCCCCTAAACTATTGTTAAAAAAGCTTCAAATAGCTATTTCATTCATGTTTCACTAAGAATAATTAACCCAATTCTAAGTTTTACCAAAAAAATTTTTTTTTTTTGCTGGAAATTTTACAGGACAGATGAATTGATAATCACTGATCGCCAAAGTTCATAACGAAAGACCATGGTGAAAGAATTTGATAACTAACTCAAATGCATAAATAATAGTGTGACTTAACCTGTTTAAGAACTTGATCGTTGTTCTAAAAAATTAATGTGATGAAAACTGCTAATTTATGAAAAATTATTTAACCTGAGACTTTGTAAAAAATATTGCATCGATCATTATATTTTACTTATTAAGATTGATATTTGTTTATATATTTCCCAACATACATCTTGCTAATTATATATTTTTAGTATATAATTTATTATAATAAAAACTGCTAATAAAATAAGAAGCATTTATAATATGTCTGTGATTTATAATTATTTCATGATTTTTTTATTTGAAAAAAAAAATTAATAAATTTAAATAAAAAATATTTAAAGACTCATACCGATTAATTTAATGTCAAAATTTTTTATACACCCAATTTTTTTTTAAAAAAAAAAAATGCCAGCCTCAGTTACCATCTTATGTTATATAACGAATTATTGTAAATCATTTACCAATAAAGATCTTACAATCGATGAAGCTTCGGGTATTGTAAGATCTCGAAGTTAAATTTTCCTTTTAATGTTATCTTAATCGAATTTTACCCGACTAATACAATTAAAAAATTAAGTTTACCTGAATTTGAGAATGGAGATGTAGTGCTTGTAACTGGAAATTTTCATATCATTAAAAATATAGATAATGATAACAAAAAATATCCAATATTAAAAGTAAGTTATGAAAAAAATGCTTTTAAAAGGGCAGTGTCATTAATCACCTGATTATTTTTTATCAGAGGCCTACCCCCCTCCCTCTTCCTCAATATATAAATAGTTAGGTTCTTATATATAATTTCAACTTTTTTTACCCCCCTCCCCCCTAAAAAATCACCTGATTTTTGTTACTCCCCTAGCTTACATTTTATAGTATTATTTAGATTGTCTTTAAATGATATTGTTCGTTTTAATAATATTGATCCTAATAACATACCTGCTTTTCCAATATTGCTCAATATGACAGCAGTGGCTCAAGAAGAACCAATAATTGATGAAGAAGATGTAACCATAAAGGTTTCATCTAGAAATTTTATTGATCAAGACTATATATATTAATATCGAAATGATGTGTTATTATTCTGTATATGCTCGACATTTGATGAATGTAATTACCTTTGTAAAAAAACACTCAGTAATTTACATTAATGGAGAGCTTATGATAACCGACAATGCTAACATAGTTCACATTCGAAGCATTTCTTTCTCTGAATATCAAAATTCAATTTTATCTGCTAGAGATTCGATTCATCTTACTTGAGAAACTAAAGATAAAGATAAAGATAATGAAGACAAATCAACCAATATTGCTCAAACCATTGTATCAAAAGTTAAAAGAAGTATTCGTCATAAAAAAACTACTCCTACTACAAAACTATATTCTAAACCTAATTTTTGTTTTATCCGTCCTAAAGTTACTGATTTATCAAATAAATTTTTAAATCAAAATTCAAACACATATGAACAAACAACTTCCTCAGTTAATAACACTGAAAAAATAGATAAGTATAAATTTTCAATATTCGTATTTATTATTTTTTTATTTAAATTATTTTACCAATATTAAAATATGTACTAAATTATTTCATCTAATTATCTATTTTTAATTATTTAAAATAACTAAAAAAAGGATATTAAATTTTAATTATTTATATATATTTATTTATTCTTATATATTATTATATTTATTCTTATTAGGGTACGAAATGGGCCGGGCCAAACCCAGAAATTTGTGGGCCGGGCCGGGCTTGGGCCTAAATCGGGCTCAAAATTTTAAACCCATAATCTTGTGGGCCGGGCCTAAATTGGGCCCACTAAGTACTAGGCCCGGATCAGGCTTTTATATTCATACCTGGTTGGGCCCAATGGGCCTAGTATTATAGTAATTTTTTTTTTTGGACAAATTTGATTGGTATAAAGACATGTAAGTTCATATACTATATGATTGGGTATAAAGACATATAAGTTCATGTACTATATTAACTATAAGGGTGTTAATATATATCAAGTCTTCGCAGTGCTATTAAGTGAGGAGCTACGTAGAGTAAAAGGTATAACATTGGTCGCTAATTTTTTTAAAAAAGCCAAGTTAGTAAGTTTGGTGTGCACAATAAAGCAAATACTATATGTATGTACTTATCTGTTAGTTAAAAAAATTAGACGAGTTAAATAGAAAAAAAAAACTTCATATCTTTTTGGACCGGACCGGATAAAGGCACTAAAAAAGTATACTTAAGGTAATTTATACAACTTTAGAGAGTTCTTTTGTAGAAGTATATTTCTATATATTAAAAGTATAAAAATTAGGATTTAACA
Source organism: Gigaspora rosea (assembly GCA_003550325.1). Taxonomy (NCBI): domain Eukaryota; kingdom Fungi; phylum Glomeromycota; class Glomeromycetes; order Diversisporales; family Gigasporaceae; genus Gigaspora; species Gigaspora rosea. The sequence goes on from QKWP01000315.1 coordinate 206,993, forward strand.
ATGAGCTCTTTTATTAGGTTCTAGTATTCGAAAGTATTAAAAAATAAGTTGATATAAAAATGAATTATGGTATGTAAAATAAAGCTCATTTCACATATACGAATAGGTTAATAATCTATTATTATTTATTAATTAGAAACTCAAAGTATTTATTCTAAAAGTCTTGAAATAACTATGAATAACGAAATTTCTGAAATAAGCACCACTAATGAAAGCACTGAAATAACTACTGTTACTAAAAGTCCCGAAATAACTACTGTTGATGAAAATTCGCAAATAAACCACTACTAGTGGAAAACGTAAAAGAGTAGAATCATGGGTCTTTAAAAAAGGCCACTTTGTATATCACGATCCTCAAAAGTATAATAATCATTGTTTTATAATATCATTTATTAGTTTTGTAAAACAGTTAATATCTATATTATATATGTATTTGTTAGCAAATTATGCAAAATGTACGCACTGTGGTAATGTTCTAAAGCACGATAACGAGACGGGTACTAGCTCTTTAATTCGGCACATGAAAAAAACAAAATGTAAGAAACATTTGAATAATGAATCACAACAAACATTGCAGTTATCCACATCAGGTCTTACCACTTATAAGTTTTCACAAGAAAAGAGTTGACAAGATATGACCGAAATGATTATTAGATATGCATATTCATTTCGCATAGTTGAACACGAAGGATTCCTAAAGTTTATTAAAAACTTACAACCAAAATATAAAGTAGTATGTGAAAAAACAGTACATGATAATTTGTATGGATATTGTTAAAAACCTTAAAGTGAAGGTTTGCACAATGATAGAAGAGGCTCCCGGACGACTAATTTATACAACTGACCTATGGACATTGAACCAAACTTTGGGATACATAGTTGTTACTTGTTATTTTATAGATAAATGTTGGAAGCTTCAAAAATTAGTTATATCATTCAAATTAATCCCCACACCACATACCGGAGTTGCCATTAGTGAAACTTTTTTAAAATGTTTAAATAATTGGAATATAATGTCACGAACTTTAGCAATTACTATAGACAACGCAACCAGCAATGATGCTACGATTACTAATTTAAGACATGAACTTGATAGGCAAAACATGCTTGTGGCTGAAGGAAGTTTACTGCATCAACGATGCTGTGCCCATATAATAAATCTTATTGTAAACGATGGGCTAAAAATAGTTAAAGGCATTGTTAGCAAAATTAGAGAATGCACAAAATAGATACATAGTTCGCAGTCCCGGTTACAAAATTTTGAAGATGCGATTGTTGGATGCTGCCCCGAACTTGCAACAAGTCAAAGACCAGCCCTCGACGTGCCAACTTGTTGGAATTCAGTTTACTTTATGCTAATATCTACAATTCCATACAAACGAGTTTTTGAACGTCTTGTATTGCGGGATGCTAGTTTTGAGCAAATCATGCCTTTTGAAAAAGACTGGCAGAAAGCTAAAATCATTTCGAATTTTTTAAAACCTTTTTACGAAGGTAATAGTAAATTTTTACTGCATTTGTATAAAATAACGCCCACAGGCGTTATTTCACACAAATGTAATAATAAATTTGCTAAAAATGTATATTAACTAGTTATTTGGATATAGTTACGAATATCATATCTGGAAGCTCGTATTCAATAGCCAATATTTTTCTTCCTCGTCTTATAAAAATTAAATTACATCTTGAGAAACATGCTAATTATGTAGATTCTTTTATTTGTCAAATGGTTGTACCAATGGAATCCAAGTTTGATAAATACTGGACGGATACTGGTGATGTGCACTGTATTGCGTCAATATTGGATCCTCGATATAAATTGTCTTTACTAATTCACATTTTTAAGTATAAGATGCACTTGTCGTTTATTGAGGCTGAGGACAAGCTTGATTTTATTAAACAAAGGTAGTTAATTTAGTATTTTTTTAAATATAAATTATTATAATTTAATAACAATTTATTTTATAAAGAGCTATAACGATTTATAGATCAATGTATATTCAAGATTCGAGTGCTTCTAATAATTATTATAGTTACTCTAATTTTAATTCACAAGACGATGAATTAATGCAAGACTTCGACCGATATATTGCAGCAAATCAAATTAGTGTAATTAATGAAATAGATGAGTTTGACTGATATCTTACCGATCCACTTCACCCCCGCTCTAGCTCAGAACCATTTGATATTTTAATTTGGTGGAAGGAAAATGAACAAAGGTATCCTTTTGTTGCTTCTATTGCAAGAGATATTCTTGTGGTCCCAGTAACTTCTGTTGTTTCCGAATTGGTAAGTAAATTCCTGTTATGCTAAAAAAAAAAGGGAAAATAGGATCTCGATTATATGATCAAGGTCCTATTTTCTCTTTGTATTATTCAAATATTTATTAAGTAAAGTTAACATATGTTATTTATTCAGATGTTTAGTACAGCAGAAAGAATTGTTAACGATTATCGATCTAACCTTAATTGCGAAACTATTGAGACACTGATTTGTGGTCAAGATTGGTTGAAATATGCAGAAAAACGAGGCTGGACATACTAGAGTGATATAGAGTTAGAACTAGTAGCTATTTTTGTTTGATATTTAAAGCAATTAAACTAATCTTTGCTTCTAACTTTTTAAACGTTTGTATTAGAAAATATCACAGAGCATCAAGTTGGTCATTGCTCTTATTATAGAATTAGTGTTAACAAAGATGATTATAGTAATCAAGTCTTTGAATGATATATTTGGCAGTTAATTTGACGGAAATGCAAAGAATTTGAGCGAACCCTTATTTTTTATATGATTAGATTTTAGAATTGTATAAAAAAAAATTTTTTTGAGCCTTAAAGGCTAAATTTACTAAATACAGGCTTTTAAATTTTCGAATATTAAATGTTTTAGAATTTTTTTTTGATCTAAGTATTTAAAATAAGATATTCGAGTTAGTGACTATTTACTATTTATTTGCATGAAAATGAATTAATCTAAGAGCTTTTTTTAATTTTGGTTGCATTGCAAAAAATTAGAGCTTTAGATTACACATATTACAAGTTTCTTTATAGAGATTATTAATTGCTGTAATAAATTACAGGCCGGGCCCGGGCCAACCTAATTTAAAATAAACCCAGCCCGGGCCCACTATTCCGAGCTTTTTTTTTTTCTGGGCCGGGCTTGGGCTCAAAAATTTTTTCCGGGCTTGGGTTTTTTTTAGTTAAGCCCGGCCCGGCCCATTTCGTACCCTAATTCTTATTCATCAACTCTTTCCAACGATCACTCGAACCAAATTACCAATAGAACAAAAACAAGAAGTTTTTTGTTAGAGAGTTGCCTATACTTAATGTATAGTAGGATAACACAAGAAAACGGTTTTTATAAAGGTCAACTAACTTTCCGGGGACTCCTTTATATATTTGATATGCAAGCCAAAAGCGTACTTTTACAAGATAACTGGCAGAAGATGGAGCCATTGTACAAGAAAATTTGGTAGAAATTAAAGTTTTCTTCCATTAACGAAGTTTCCTGTAGCAAAACAATGGGGAACAACAAAAAATTGAGTTTTTCCAACTGCACGCTCTCTTTTAAATTTCTTTTGAGTATCGTTATACTTCTCTTTGGATTTTTTCGAAATTTTCGCCAAAAAGTGGGAATCCTAGCTTACCTCCTTCAAAAGATCAGCAATATTTACTCCTTCTGAATTGGGATGATCCGAATCAGGACCGGCGCCGTCACGTGTGGATTTGGTCGCTACATACAAATAAACAATAAATGACGTGGTTGGATCTGGAGGACATGTGAAAAATTTCTTATCTCTTTTTTAGTTTCTTTTTCTTTTTCATATATCTGTACATATAATACACCGATAGACAGTAGTCTTGTGGTATTATATAATTTTTATCTTTATGCTAGACGTGTTAGCATCTACAGTTTCTATTCTTTCTTTGCTTTTTTTTTGGTTTTTCTTTCTTTTTATTTCTTTCTTTTGGTTGTATTTTGGGTTGGTTATTTGGTTAGTCGTTTAGGTATTGTCCCCCCTTTAATCTTTTCCCCTTTTTTATTCTTCTTTATGAGAAGCTCAGAGAAGAAGTTTTTAGGTGGAATGAATTCTGTGGTTGGTTTTCTAAAGCCAGGCGGTGCTATACTTCTTGCTGATAGGGAAGACCGTCGCTTGAATATGAGCAAACTATTTCAGTGCAGTAGCCAAAGTTGGGCACCAATTCGGGCAGCCGGCTTAGTTCAGTCTCTACAATTAGTATATTAAATTATGTAGCTTTTATGTAATTTGCTAATAAAGATCAAACAGCTATGAAGCTTAAAAAAAAATATATATATATATTTATTCTTATTACAGTGTGGGAACCCTTAAATCAACAAGCGAAATTGATAATTTTTAAAACATTATAAAAAAATAACTAGTATAGCTAAGAGTATTTTTTTTCTATAGCAGTATAGAGAAAGACTTTAAGAATAAAGCTATAGAATTAGTTTTTTAATTTATAAAGTTTAACTACTTTTATAAAGGTTTAAAGTTAACTATTTTTATTAATAAACGTAAAATTTGGCCGCTATAATTTTGGCCAGAATTACTATAATGCCGGCCAGAATTAGCAGAATTATAAAAAAATTTTTAAAAAAATTTTTAAAAAAGTTAAATTTTTTTTTTTATACTGTACTATATTTTTGTTTTTTTTGTTTTTTTTTTTATTTGCAAAATTTTCTGCAATTTTATTAGCTCCGACCCAATCCGACCTGCCTTCCGACCCAACCCAAAATTTGGCCGCATATATAGGACTAGTTGATTTAAGGGTTTCTGCACTGTAATATTTATTTTTTATTATTATATTACTCTCTTTTTATTTATTTTTCTAATTAAGAACGATTCTACTATATTTATTGTTATATCATCTGTTTTTTTTTTTAGAAATAAAAAACTGTATATAAAGACTTCCCAATAAATACCATGCAAAAAATAATGCGCATAATTATAATATGCGATTTTTATCATCAGTTGATCACTATAATTGAGCAATCATATAAGAATTACACATACGATACTTGCACGAATAACATAACATAACAAAATCAATATACATCTTACTACTATTTTTTTATTAAAATTAAAATAATAATAATAATAATAAAAATCCATACGAACATAAATAGTGAGCATAATTATTATGTGATTTTATCATCAGCTGATCACTATAATTGAATGATTATATAATAAATTAAATAAAAAAAATCAATACGATACATAACTAATTGGGTGTTACATGAACTAATTAATTAAAACTATGTTTGATAACTAATATTTGCAGATTATTTTTTTTTCCCCTCTTGCCGTATCATTATTGCCCGGATACGGTATACTAGTCTATTTATGCTATGACCGTGACCTACACTCGGGGTCAGGCATTACCATTAAACTCCTGCAATGTCCTAATATCCATCTACTCCATAACTAGTACGACGACCCCGACGGCTTTACCCGCCCATGGCTGAGGGTCACCGGTTTTATTATTTCGACTCCCACTCAGAAATCGGTAACTTTCTACCTTCTTCTCCGTTGGTATTAAAGTCCTGCCCATAACCGAAAAGCAGCGCCACAAGTTCATGCAGTATCTAGTGTTCCGACTCGGGTCAGATAATAGTGACCCGACGGGTCAGATACTTGACCCGGGTCATGACCCGGGTCAATGAGTCATATGGACAATTATAAAATTTCTTAAAGTTAATCGCACTTTTAAATTAGAAAGACAGTTGAATTCTGTGAATACTATGAATCCTGCATATTATCATTGTTTTTAATATGCAGAATTTATAGAATTCATAGAATTCGATTGTCTCCCTAATTGAAAAGACTGATAAAGTTGTGTAATGATACAGTAATATTAATAAATTCGAATTTATATAGTAGTCTTTTTTTTTAAAAAAAAA
>QKWP01000315.1:238635-253326 GCA_003550325.1 Gigaspora rosea
ATGACGATGTAATTGAAGTAGATATAGACGACATAATTAAAGAAGAAATAGAAAATAAAATTAAAGAAGGTGTAGAATTAAGAGATGTAGAAACTATAATGAGAGAGGATATAGAGGCCGTAGACGAAGAGGAGGTAAGTATGATTAAACTTGTTGAAGTTGTTGGATCTATGGCACGAATTTTTTATGAGAGAGAACATACGCGGAAAGAAGGCCCTATATATTTGTTTGATGAAATGCGAGAATTACTCCCACAAATCGACCCAAGCTTGAAGAACTTCTTTGATCAACTTTATTTATTAGCTCGGCCGTTTGAACGTTGTGAGCAGACAATGGGGCGTATGAAAAGATTAATGGTTTTTTTATGTTATCTTCTTGCATCATTAAATAATTTAAAAATTAATTCTTTTAAATTCGATTTAGCATATTATTTAGATTCTGTAGGTACAAACAACGAGGGTCTGAATACATTGGCTAATATCGGTATAACTACAACTGCAAGAGCAGTAGATCATAAAAAGAAAAAAATTTCGGAGACCCATAAAGAATATATAGAGAAGGTCCTTAAGAATTGTTCTGAAAATTCTTTTGTATTGAATATTGACGATTATTATAATATTCATACTCCACGGCAACAACCTGACACTACTGATACTTCTTGGGCAGTACACATGGCAACAATCATAACGAATCCGTGTCCCATACCAGCTATACCACGTAACGGGGCACTCAATCCAAAAATCGTTGACGATGAGCTAATTATGAAGCATCTCGATGAACGATTTATAGCCAACCTTGGAATTTCTTATCATGATCGCATAAAAGGTAAAGGTTCTAATAATGATCTTATAGAAAAACTAATATTGCACAGTTACGATGACAGGTTGGCAAAAAAAAAAAGCGATAGACATATACAGAATGCTATCCTTTTTGATTTTGTCGAAAGTAACTTGAAGAGTGTTGAAAATTATACAAAAGCTCTTCAAATAGTGCATGATCAAGAACCGATGGGAGAGTATCTTTCTAACCACATAATACCGATCGTTGCGGATTGGCCTGGGCAGTTCTTTATCCGCAAAGCTATTGCACACCGGATTCTTCTCAACAACGAAGTTATTCCTCAATTCGTTACGGCATTTTTGCCTATGATGGGGCCAATTCACATTTCATTGAATAGTCGTGAACTTGTTTTTGACAAATATTCACTTTTGTTCAATGACATTTACAAAGGTATTTTTGGAGAAAATAAGGTTCTCGGTAAGACGCCACGGCCATGGCGGATTGATTTGATTCTTTATATTATGCGCATGGCCTGGCTTGATATAGTTGATTTTGTTTATTTAAAATTTGGAAATGCTTGTAAAAATATTGAATTTTTATATTTAACCGATCTTTTGAGTAATTTAATCCCTTTAGTTCTCGACGTCTATGCGGTGCATCATCGTGAAGGTAACTGGCCGGCTTACGAAGAGGCTTGTATGCGCTGCTGGAGCGATCTTTTTCTTCGTTTTGATCGAAAAAATTACAAACGTGCACTTTTAATGTTTTTTTCAGATATTTTTTTTTGGATGGATACTAATCACCCATTGATGGATATGATTACTAATCGACTCGCCTCTTTAAGCGATTGTCCTGTAGAGCTTGTTCACAGTATTATTCGACGACGTACGGCGAAGTTTTCTGAGGCAGAGCAATTGCAGAAAGAGGCTCGTTTTATTTTTCAGCACCGCGAAGATAACGCTTTTAGAAAATATTTTGTTGATTCTGTCAAGTATCCATATACGCCCAAGCAATTGCACATACTTTCTCGAAAATGCGCTGTATTACTTTTAGGCTTATTTAAGAAGATATATCAAGCCCGCTATCGGTATTCTCTAATTATTAATTCGTCTAACAATATTAACACGTATAAGTTGTATTCTTTAGGCTACGAAATAACGGATCGTCACCTTCCAAGAGGTTTTGTTACCTCTAGAAAACCCTTTACAACCACTTTATGCGACTACTTGAATTGTAATTGCATTGATTATTCGGATTGTGGTAAAGTTCTTGCTTGTGGGCACGGTTACCATAATCAATGCTTAGAGAAGTGTCAATTTAAATGTTTAATATGTTTGGATTATCTTAAGGATGAAATTAAAAAAAATGTTGATGCACTAAAGGTAAGTTTGGTAAAAAAATTAGGCGATAATGAGTTTATTGATGAGAGAAGGGAAAATATCGTTGAGGATAATATAGATAATGTCGAAATAGCAGCGGGCGATACAACAATAGAGGAATTAGAATTTGCGAAAAAATCATTTCTTGAGTTGTAAAATATATAATTTTTTTTATTTAATAAATTAATAAATTATGCCTTTAATTATAATAATTAATAATGATTAATTGATTGATCGAATTGTTAACTAATAACGACATAATAATATATGGCGCAGCTAATTAGTGCAGGATGTATAAAAACGAAAAGTTGCGTCAATATTTTCGAGATTATTAGCGATAATCGAAGTTAATAATATTAATAACGCATTATTAATTTTTTCATTATTAACTAAAAACTCAAGAGGTCCCATCACTAATCGGAAACTAATAATATTAATTTAAATATTATCGTTATGCCTTTATTATTTAATAATTCAAAAATTTATTAATTTGATCAATCGGAACTAATAGTATTATAAAACATATAAAAAAAAAATTTTATCATTTGTGTAACGGCCGGGTGACTCAGGTAATCGTTTCCTAATTTGGGACGGTCTCCCCTGGAGATTATACCGGTATAACCGCATTCCTAGTCACCAATAAAAATTGATGATCGGGTGACACGTGATAATCAAACTAATTTAAATCTCAAATTTTGTTTTCACTTGGTTTATACACTTAGGTTCCCTACTTGACTTGTAAAGGTTGTTGGAGGAATCTGCTTTTGTGCTGGGGGCATAATGATCTGATTTCGCCGCCGTAATCTTAAACTCAAAGCAATGGCAGTTCGTGGAATTGAACAGCAAGGCCACAAGGTTTTTGCTGTTGTATACTTTCAGATATTTTTTCACAAAAAATTATTTGCATACTTCTTTTGTAAAACGATTTAATACTTGTAATACGGTAATAGGCATGCCTTTGGTATTTTTTTTTTCCTTCATTTCTACTTTTCTTTTTCAAATCATGTATATAAAAAACAAGTATAGAGGGTAAAAGAAATTCACGATTTTTTTTCCTTTTTTCTTTCTATTGCGTGAACAATATTTTCTTAAATTTTATGATATTTCTTCGCAAATAAAGAATTTTAACCTGTTGTAGCTTTGAAAATGTTAATTGTAGTATTGATTCTCTTCAATTTAATAGTTTGAGAAATGGATAGAAATGGGACAAATTTATATAATAAATTTGTCCCATTTCTATTGACTTCCCCCCAAATACAGTTTACAAAATTTAATGTTAAATTTTTTTTCAAGTCTATTTTTTTATCATTATAATACCGATCTAAATACGAACGATATTAAAAATTTTTTAATAATAAAATATGAAAACTCGATCTTTTAAAATTATTATAATCAATTAAGATGAATTGATCGTATCACAAAGATTACTTAATTTTCTCACATCATCTAAATAAAAAAAAAAAATTAGATATAACAAGATTATTACTTGAATAAATTAAAAAAGAATCATTAAAGAATCATTACCTTCGACTTCCATTAACGAAACTTCTTTTTTAGGTACAACAACATATAGCACTCGACCATTAGATCTCTTGCCCACAATCCAAAAATTTGTTGTTGATCGTGTATAAATTTCTGTTAAATGTGGATATCTTGAAAATAAAAAAGGGTTCTCATTATTAATAAAGCCTTTAAAAATTAATGTCAATCAAAATGAAACATACTTTTCTAGATCTTCATGTAAATCGTATAATGCATGTGCCATTTCGCCAGTGATGGTTAAACCTTTAGACGATGATGTTCCATTAGAGGCATTAAATGGATACAATGATGATTTAATGGCCAAATTGAGTTTGTTAAAAAATACATAACGATATTCTTTATCTGTATCAGATCTAATTGATGTGTAAAGATCAATAAAGCTCTCTAATTCAGTAACTGTTTAAAAAATACATATAGATAATATCAATTTTAATAAATACCCTAGTTTTATGGAATGTTCATAATCTTCATTCAAGATTTTTATAATATCATCTGAATGTGATGATAAATATTCATGTATAGATTTGTAAAATGTTTTATCATAAGCTTTTGTATAACCTTCTGGCAAAGAATTCGGTATTAGGAAAACGAGTGTAAGATCATTTTGCTGACAAATTTATTAAAAAATTTTTTCAGAATAATTTACATAAAAAAAATCCAATAAATAATTTCATTATTGATCTACCTTGTATGCAACGAGAAAATATTCTTCAATATTGCTTTCGTATTCATCATCGGTTTCAGTAATATCATCATTGAGGTGACCAGTTACCTTTTTGGTTAAATATACTTTCAAAGGTTTTATGTCGCTATCATCTACATTCAAATGTGATGGTCCCAATAAGAAATTTGTAGATGGCGTCAAATTCGACGAAGAATGTGATGTATCATGTTGATTTGATGAATTACTAGCATACGTGTTGTTAGGCGGTGATGTGCTTGGAGAAATGGTTGATGAAAAATATGAAAAGAGATTACTTCCGGAGAAATTTCGGGTAAAACCTTTAAGTGATAACTAAAAAAAATGTTATATGGAACTCAACCTAAGATAATCTTATTTATTTGTAAAAAAAATATTCTCTATTTCATCAAAAAATGATCATACCTTTTCAGCTTCTTTGGATTTCTTCTTTTTCTCTTGTCCTCTTTCAAGTGCATCTTTCTCTGATATCAAAGGATCTAGATGTCGTAATATGCACTTTAAGTCATTTTCTGATATACTTCTATTTCCATCACCATTGTATACCAATTTATTTTGCCACAATACAATTATTTCTGATATAAACTTATACTCCATCTGAATCTGTTCAACAAATGATGAAACCTTCGAAATGGCTGAATTGGAAAGCGGAAGATAAAAAATGCCTATTTTTAAAGTAATAAATATACATATAAATTGAATGAATCTTACATAACTCTGCATTAACAGAGCTTTCTTTTTTTTATAATAATGCTGACCATCAATTGTCTTTGTCAGTTCTGTTTTATCAAATTCCCATTCAAGAACCCAATTTGAGAAAAATTCTTCTAATTTAATTTTTAAGGCCTTTACTCCCAAAGTTTTTACTGTCGAATCAAAAGTACCGTTGAATACCTAGAATATCGATAATTTTTTTCTTGTCAATGTGTTTAAAATAATACGTTTAAATTAAATCATTACTTACTCTATACATTTCGTATCCCATTTCAAGCATTCTTTTTATTCCTGAATCATGTAAATTCGAATCGAAATATTCAACGACAGTTTTCGGCTTACCATCTTTATCCTTCGTTAATTTTTTTATGTGGCCTAATTCGATGGACTTTGATTTGTAAAAATAATCAAAAAAATTTTTTTTTTTTTAAAAAAAAAATAAATTGTACAATATCAAATTTTCTTTCTTACATATTGGGATGACTTACAACATAAATCCAATAATCTTTTTCCGGTTCATGAAATACCATTCTATTTTTTTGTGTATGAACATTTTCACAAGCCTTTATTGGAGAAAATGCCCTACATTGTGGCGCAAAAATAATATTTAAAGTATAATATTTCATCGAATTACTAAACTCCCACTTGCGATATTTTTTTTTTCAAAGGTATAACCGTAAAAAAAAATAAAAAAGCTAACCTTGTAAAGTTAATTAAACCCTGAGCTAAGCCAATTTGACGCATTTTGACATCCATTGGAACCGTTTTCTTTGCTACATAATATAATAATTGATCTTGTTGTGTTTCTTCCGTAGGTCCAAAGGTAGGATTATAAATTGCAAAATGATTGAGACTTGGCGGAACGGCAACTGATCCATAAGAGCTCGGTGTTTCCATTATGTAGGACTTTTACAAATAAAAAATCATGAATTAAAAGATTTTAAAGTCGTAAAAATTCCCGGACTTTGTTTGACCATCGAGGTACTCCTAAAATCTACAAATCATAATTGATAAATCATAGCATCTGATATCGGATATCTAATCTTCCGATATTTACTGAACTTACTAAATTTACTACTTTACGTAATATCATATCTACTTTTGGTTATGGAGCGCTTGTTAAAACTATTTTAAAACATTGTTTTTTTATAAAGATACATACAGCTTGAATTATAAACGATCGAGCTAGTGCGTTTCGAATTACCAAAGGCGAAAGCGAAACCCGGTTTTTTTTCTGTATAAAAGTGGTTATACAGAGTTTAATTTGGATATTTTAGCAATCTTACTAATAAGATTATATATATACTGTAGTAGCTACTGTTTATAATACTTTAATATAACATAGCTAATTTGTAAACTTGCTAAATGTTTAACTCTTTCTATTCTATCAAAAATATTCTTTAAGGATTTTTATGCAGTGCATATATGGGGTCTTTGCCTTGAAAATTACCTTACGGTACTATGTAGATCTTATGAATAAAAATTAAAATTTCTAGCCATCCAGTAATCCAATTCAAATAAACTTTTTTTTATTTTGTAGAGCTTAGCGAGTTTTACAAAATAAAAAAAGTTTATTTAAATTGGATTACTGGGTGGCTAGTTACTTTAATTTTTATCTTTAAGATTTACATAGTTCCGTAAGGTCATTTTCAAGGCAAAGACCCTATATTCTAAAGACAGCAAATATTTTAAATGACTTACTACTTTTGTTTAAACAATTAATTTGCTAAAAACTTATTATTATTTAATAGAATAGACTTAAACAAATCTAATAATGATCAGATTTTTTTTTAAATTTCAAGTATAAAAAAAGTTATAACATTTTAAAGTTATTAATTGCTATTAGTGAATAGCATAAATTTGAAACATTACATGAGCCAACTATGTATTTTAATTGGTCAATAGTTATACAAAGATTATACAAAATATAGCAATATAATTCAATATAATTTGTTCTAAACTTTAAATTTTTTTTTATAAAATTTTGTACAACAAAATCATGCAATTTTATTGGTTCTAATCCAAAATTTTAGGGCCAGATGCATATTTAAAAATTTGAAACAGGTTTGTATAACTTGCTGTATACACTGTATATAAAAAATTTTTTGGTTTAGTTCTTAAAGAGTTATGATTAGCTAATTTGAACTCTATGATAAAATTTTAAATGTTCTAGAGTATTTTGTTCAGATCAGAGAGAATTTAATAGTGTTCAGATTAGTAATGCCACCGAAATTGATTTTTGAAAAAGGCCTATTTCATCATCATTAGAGAAAATTAAAAATTTTTATAAAGAAGAGCAAATAAAATTTATATAGATATATTTCTTATAATTTTTGTCTATTCAAAAAAAGTATCAAATAATTTTGTTTTTCAAGTAAAATAGATCAAAAACAATTTTATCTTCAAATTTTAATTTCGGGTTTTAGAACCCGAAATAATTTCGTCCCTATATATAGTCCAGATTAGAGAGGTTCAGATTAAAAAAAGGCGACTGTATATAATTTTTAAATTAATTTATTGGTTGGTGACACAGGCTTAAATAATTTTGAACAGTTTTGAATGTTTGAACAAATTCATAATATAAACATGTTTCATATACAATACTAGATAGAGATATGCAGGACCCAAGCAATCTATAGGAAGTGCAGTAAATTACATGATTAGGGTTTATATAGGTCCTGATCCCCCCTAGTGATAGAACTATTGACCAATCAAATTTTATAATATTTAAAAAAAAACTTAAAAATATCTTTAATCTGAAAATAAAGCTATCTCACAATTGACAAAAGTTGGTACATATTAAAGCCTAAATTTTACTAAGCAAATCGATTAAAATTACTTAAGTAAACTTATTCAAGAGGTCAAAATATACTTATCACAAAATTTTTATAAGTATTGGAGAATTTTTTATTAATTGATTTTTGGTTTTTACATTCAATAGAAAAATTAAAATTTTTTAAAAAAATATATTTGATGAACGTAAAAATTAAAATTTAATAATAAAAAATTCTTCAATTATAATATAAATTTTAGAATATATATATTTTGATTTTCTAAACAAGTTTACTTAATTGATAATTATTAATTAACTTAGTAGAATTTAAACTTTACTATATAGCAACTATTTGTGATTAACTAAAAATCAATTTTACTTTAATATTATTGGCTATTTATACTATATATATAGGACATGCTAAATAGAAGACCCTCCACAAAATTATATGATTTACTGTACTTCATTTAAAGTTTTTAAAAATTTTAATATACAGTCAAACCTCCCTAAGTGCACCCTCCCTAAGTGCACACCCTTCTTAAGTGCACACCTTAGCCCGGTCTCAAGCTTGGGACTTAATGATAAGTGCACACCCCCAACCTCTGCACGTGCATAAATTTTGTGGTCCCAGACTTATATATGCACCTCCATAAATGCACGCATGTGATCTTCGACCAATTAAAATACTGGATGACCACGTGTTTTTAATATTATTTTATCATATCCGCGGATTTTTGGAATTTATTATTAAAAATTCCAAAATCTTTAACGGTGAATAACTTTTGTTCCACTGGTCTATTTTTGATGAAACAACTACCAAAATGTTCACATTGATAAGACGATTCTAATGAACCCAAGATCGTTAAAATCCAATTACTGGATCCAGAGATCATTAACGATTTGTGTCACTTCGAGTATTTAAGGATTGAAAAAAACCAATCTTTAAATATCTGAGTAACACAAATCATTAATGATCTCTGGTTCCAGTGATTGGATTTTAGTGTTTTGGGTTCTTTAGAACCGTCTCATCAATGTGAACATTTTGGTAGTTGTTTTATAAAAAAACGGACCAGTGGAACAAAAGTTATTTGCTGTTAAATATTTTGGAATTTTTTTTATATTTCTATAAATGCACACCCTCTATAAATGCACACTCATGCCCGGTCCTAACGGCATGCACTTAGGAAGGTCTGACTGTATTACTAAAAACAAAAAAAATCTACAAAAAAAATTTAAAAGTAAACAAAACCAAATAGTGACCTATTAATGTACAGTATAGCTTGGGACCTGGATATACTTATAGTAAACAAAGATTAGCTAATTTTTGAAAGCTCTTTTAGATATTGATATTTATTACCTAATATCTATTTACTATAGAGATTTACTTCATCCCAGATAATATGTTTAGTTAGCTAAAATTTTTTATATGAAATAAAAATTTGGCTTAACTCTCTGCTCTTTAAAATATTATCTAGTACTTTTATTTTTAATCCATTTTTGATAATTTTGAGTTTAAACATTTGCTAATATTTATAGCAGTCACAGGACATGACCTTTTTCAGAGGTTTCAAATGCTGTTACATATAAATCAAATGAGTTGACTCATCTAATTTTATATATAAATTTATACAAAAAAATTATTTAAATTAAATTTATATATAAACCTTTCTTTAAATTTTAAATAATATTCTTTAGCATTTAATAATCTTTAATTTAAAGTTTTAGTTCTTAATCTCAAGTAATTCAAAGATAATCTTTCTTTAAAGTTGATATATTTTATCTTTACAACTCTTGTAAACTTAAAGAAATAATATAATTGGTTAAATAATTTTTCAAAAATATGAAAAATACCATTAAGTAAAGGCTTCTTGTGCCCTAAGGGGGTATTCATAAATAACATTATGTACCCCCTCATAGTAGTACTTGACCGCTACTTGACCCCCTCTACTATAGTGCAGGATACCTAAAAACATATGGAGGTGAGTCAGTAGAAAAGGGTCAAATTTATCTAATAAATTTGTTCCTTTTCTACTAACTCACCCCATATATAGGTGCCAAATTTTTGCCTGCTATATACTATAAATCTAGACTTTTGATTGGTCAAATTCTGTATAACTAAGCTAAAATTAATTTTATTGGCTAATAAAATATATATGCTTTTTATTTTTTTTATATTAGATGCCAAATTTTCAAATTATATATAACTTTAATTTAATATTACACCTTCAAAACTAAATAAAAAATATAAAAACTTTTTATAAAATTTATGTTTTAACCAAAAATCTATCAATTGTATAAAAAATTTTTTGCATTGGTTTATTTTTTAAGAAGTTATATCAATTTAAAAATTTTACTATAAAAAATATATAGCTTTTGGTGTTCTGCATTGTATATAAAAAAATTTTTTCAAAATCCATATGTTTATCTATAAAATTTTACAAAAACTTGAATATATTGTGATACAGTAATCTGATTTAAATGATTTAGATACTATTCGATTTGTCTCAGTAAGATGAATCCAATGATACCAAAATTATTTCATTTGAATTACTGAATTAAAAGTTATTTACAAAAAACTATTGATTTTATAGTAATTTTATAAAAAAACATAATAACCAATAGTATTTGGCCAATAACTTTTGATCCAGTAATCCAAATAAAATGAAATTGATACCATTCAACTCCTCTCACAGAGACGAATCGAATGGTACCAAAATCATTAAATTCGGACTACTGGTTCAATTTTTAGACAATTTTTTCTAAAAAAATTATGTTATATTTTTTTGACCCCCTTACTTATTAAAAAAAAGTTATTGTTTGTCCAACCCCCTCTTGTATAATGTTATTTATGGATGCCCCCTAAGGGCACTGATATTTATTATCTAATATCCATTTACTATAGAGACTTACCCTTCACCCCTAGGTAAAATCTATAAATAGAATTTTAGCCAATCAAATTTAACTAAAG
This sequence comes from Gigaspora rosea, assembly GCA_003550325.1. Classification (NCBI taxonomy): domain Eukaryota; kingdom Fungi; phylum Glomeromycota; class Glomeromycetes; order Diversisporales; family Gigasporaceae; genus Gigaspora; species Gigaspora rosea. The sequence continues at coordinate 249,492 of QKWP01000315.1, forward strand.
TAAGATTTTTCTTAACCTCCCACCCCCTAAAATATTACCTAATAAATGTCAGCGCTCTAATTGAAAGTTAAAGAGAAGGTTCTTCTAATTCCAATAGTAGTTAAATCTAGAGGTAGAACATAAATCCGGATTTATATTTATATCTGAATTAATCCAAATTTTAACTAAATTCATATTCAGTTTTTTGAACAAAATATATTTGGATACAATATAATTCAGATATAATATATAATCCAGATATAATACTGTATATAATCCAAATACAGTTAGATCTCCATAAATGCTACCTCCATAAATGCAATACCTCCCAAAATGCACTTTTTTTTTATTCTATAAGATGTTATTAGTGCTAAATACATGTTTTATATTTTGTAAATGCACATTCTCTTGAATAATATTTTATATTACACTAACCTCCCTAAATGCACGTAGCCAATCAAATTTTAGTATTTAAGATAGGTTATACAGGTTTGGTAAAAGTTACACAAACTTGATGATCAAATTTTTAAAGCTGCAATTTAAATGGCTTACCGGTACTCTAAATGCAAATCTCCCTAAATGCACGTTGTAGGCTTGTCCCTATGAGTTGCATTTATAGAGAGTTGACTGTATAATATATAATCCGGATTATATATTATATCTGGTTTAAATATTATATCCTAATAGTATCCTAATCTCCTGTCACACTAAGTGTTATTTATGACTACCTTTATGATTATTTTTTATATGTAATTAACTATATTTATAATAATTATATTGTGACCAGGAATCCTCCCATGAGAGATTCCTGGTCTCATATTGATCATTGGGAAACTCTAATTTTTTTACGCTTAATTTTTATTTGAAGAATTTACTTTTTTATATATTTCACGTTTTATATAAAGAATTTTAAAAGCCAAAGTAAATAAGTATAGTAAAATGAAACTAAAAAAAGACACGATAAGAGCAAAGTGAAAGTAAGAGCTTGAAAAAAGTTAAATGTAGAAGTAAAAAAAGCAAAGGCGATAAAAAAAGTAAACCAGTAAAAATGATGTAAATAAAAAAAATAAAGCAAATCTCAAAAGTCAGTAAAGCACAATATGAATATAAATATAGAACATGTGTAAAAATAATAATATGATATAGTAGTCTGATTAATATCTAGTACATACTCCTGGGGATTATTTATTTATTTTCTGGAAGAAATTATATTAGAGGTTACCAATAATCATAATATGTAGATAACCCTTTGGGCCATCCATATGCTATGATCGTAAGGAACCTCTGCTATAATTTTTACTCCNATATAAAGAATTTTAAAAGCCAAAGTAAATAAGTATGATATAGTAGTCTGATTAATATCTAGTACATACTCCTGGGGATTATTTATTTATTTTCTGGAAGAAATTATATTAGAGGTTACCAATAATCATAATATGTAGATAACCCTTTGGGCCATCCATATGCTATGATCGTAAGGAACCTCTGCTATAATTTTTACTCCTCCAGAAAATAAATAATACTAATTATATTCAGATTATATATTATATCCAGATATAATATGCAATCCGGATATATTTATCAATCTGGATATAAAACATTGGATATAAAACATATCTGAATATACTTTATTAATTCAGATATATTTATATCCGGATTTAAATAGAATTAATCTGAATTTATCATATGCTCTGATTTTTGGAATTTATAAAAAAAGCTTATTTTTTTAAAACTTTAAAGCTAAATAATTTTTGATCTACTGGTCCATTTTAAATGATTTTACTACCAAGCTGTTTGTCTCTTTAAAACAATTCCAATAAGCTAAAAATCATAAAAATCCAATTACAAGGTCATAAGAAAATGTGCTATCAAATAGGTAATGCACCTAAAATTAGGTTGATATAAATCAAACCAATTTCAGGTATATCACCTATTTGATAGTGCATTTTCTCATGATCCTGTAATTGGATTTTTATAATTTTGGGTTTGTTGAAATCGTCTCAAAGAGATGAACATTTTGGTGTAAAATTATTTAAAAAAGACCAGTAGATCAAAAATTATATAGCTTTTAAGTTTTAAAAAAATAAACTTTTTTTATAAATTCTAAAATTAAAGCATATATCTTTTTTAATTTTACTTATATCTGAATTGAAAAATTCTTGAGGTTCTAACTCTAGTTAAATCATCAAAATCGGCTTGGTAGATCCCAAGATACTTGGGATCAAAAAAGAGAACATGAAAATTTGCAAATTCACTATTATACAAAGTATTATAAATTATAATACCGCAGATCCCTATATTCTCTTCTTTGACTCCAAGTATTTTGGGATCCACCAAGCTGATTTTGATGATTTAACTACCATTAGAATCAGAAAAACCTTCTTTTTAACTTCCAATTAGATCACAAGAAGCCTTTAATTAATAGTATCTTTTATATTTTTGAAAGATTATTTAACCAATCATATTATAATATAGGGTGAGTTAGGAGAGCGCCATTTATCACCTAATTTTTTAGGTAGGTGGAGGGTAGAGCAATTATCAGGTCCTATATATAATATAATATATATAATATATATAAATATATATTTATATATAGAGTGAAGTCAATAGAAATGGGACAAATCTATCTAATAAATTTGTCCCATTTCTATTGACTCTACCCCGTATATTATTATATATATATAATTTTTAATATTGAATAACTTTTGATCCACTAGTCCATTTTTAATGATTTAACTACCAAAATGTTCGCCTTAGTGAGCTAATTCTAACAACCTAAAATCACTAAATTCTAATCACAGGATCCTAAGATCAACAAAGATTTGTATTCTATAAACAATTAATAATTAGATATATCTAATTTGGTGCACCTAAGTTCTATAATGAATACCATGTGCCATATCGATCAGAATCAGATTATTTTGGTACCATTTGATTCATCTCATTAAGACTAGTGCTTCTAGGTTCAGTCCGGGTCCAGTTCGGGATCAGACCAGACTCAGACTCTAAATTTTACTAATTTCTAGAGATGTTAAATTGCTTATAAAATGCTCAAACTGCTTAACACAATTTTCTTGTTAGTTTTATGATTTTTTTTATTTTTATTTTTTTGTAAAATTACAGTTTAAAATTGTTTATAATAATTTTAAAAAAATATATTTATTAAAAAAATAAAAATTTGGGTTAATTTGCAAATATTAATCATTTAATGTCATTAAAGCACTGCTTAGAAGCATAATTGCTTATAAAATGCTCAAAAACAATTTCTTACCACAAATATTATTTTTAACTTTTTTTTGCAATTAGATTTATTGTTTATATTATTTTTAATCTAATTATTAATTAAAAAAATTAATTTGATTATTATTGTAGTTTAATAAATTATTTTAAATTTGTATTACACGAAGCATTTTAGAAGCATTTTAACATCTCTACTAATTTCAGACTTCAGACCAGACTCAACTATAAGTCCGGTCCGGGTCTGGTCCGAAATCTGCAGACTGGTTTGAGTTCGAATATAATTATATGTATTTTTTGGCACTGAATAAGTTTACTTAGTGCATTTTGTTAGAATAAATTAATAAAATTTGGGTGTTATTTTATGGCGACCCGTCGGCATGGCGACCCCGTGATCGACCAATAAAAATCGATTATGTGATCACGTGATCGATTGATTTCGATCAATCAATCACGTGATCACGCGATCGATTTTTATTGGTCGATTTATCACTTAAAAAATTTTATTAACAGTTACATATTAAAAAAAATAAGTGAACACAAAATCATAATATAGGCATAATGGGAGCCAATTATTTTTTTTATTAAAACTAACTCCAAAAAAAAAAAAAAAAAAAAA
>QKWP01000315.1:254308-264914 GCA_003550325.1 Gigaspora rosea
AAAAAAAAAAAAAAACGTAAAAAAAAATGCAAAAAAAGTAAAAAACATAAAAAAATAAACATAAAAAACCGTAAAAAAAAAAGACTCATACTCATAACCCGCTATAATATAGCTCGCGGTTCAGTACAGTATAAGGCCAAAAAAAAAAAAATTAAAAAACTTCTGACCATTATACTATTCTAGTGAAACGGCGAAATGGCGAAATAGTGAAATGGCGATATGGCGAAATGGCGAAACGACTTCGAAACGATGAAAAAAAGAAGTACTAGTTAAAGACAAGAAAACGAAAAAACAAAAAAAAAACTTGCAAAAGAAAAGTGGCTTCAAAACGGCGAAGCACACGACTCCAAAATGGCGAAGCACATAACTCCAAAACGACTCCAGCCTAGAAGAGAAAAAAAAAACAATTATTATCAATAATGATCATTGTTTATATATGATTGCCAATATCAAAAATAATTGGCTGATCATATGGGGTCGCTATAGCGACAGGTCGCCATTTTAGTTTTTCGATAAAATTTTATAGATCATAAAATTTTATAGAATTTTATTAATAAAATTCTATAAAATTTTATGATTCGCAAATTATTATTATTTTTTTTTTTAATGTTAAGGTAAGGTCATGCCTCTGGACTTTATTGAGTGTATATTAATCATTACAATATATTGCTTATAATTATTATACTATCTACTAAGTACCGAGACTTGGACTAATTTATCCATAACCTAAACCTACCAGAGCCTACCATACTCTCATTTATATAGCTAGCCTGGATTTGGACGTCCCTTTTCTCCAACCAACTGTTAGTATTCACATGTCCACCACTTTACCCACATTTCCTAATATCATTATTTCCAATTTGGTGTATGTAATTCCAAGTAGGCGCTTTCTGCTTCCAATTTGGTATACCCACAATCTGGTGACCCAGAAGATCCCTTAATGTCGTACTTCTTGGGAGTTCATATCTCAAGCCATGCAGCTGCCTCTACCACATTGGGTAAGTATCTCAAGCCTGCATGCTGCCGCAACTAGCCAATTTTTCTGCGACTTAGGGCCCAGAATTTAACGTTCCGAATTCAGAAATGTGCAAACGACTGTACTCCTTGCTATGGTGACGAGTATCCAGGCATGTTTCGCCAAAGCTTCCAGTCCCTGATATAGTTGGACGGCATCATGAGGCTCGGCCAACCCGATTTACCACTACATGCACTTATACTAGCTATACCTGTTACTGGTGGTCCCAGACCTTCTTAACGTCCAAAGACTCCCATATGGGTGCACCCAGAGCTCTGTTGGGCTTTGACACGTACACGCCTCCATGCTTCTACTTCTGGTTGGTTGGTCAGTTTTGTCTGCCCTTGCAGGGTTCATTCTGATCCCCAGTACTCACATCCGACACCTCCAACTTTGTACCGGTCCCTCCCAAACTACCAAGCCAGTTGGCCTGGAAGGATTGGTCTGCCTGGCTTTATGTACCAATGGACTCCCTTTCCTTGGTACCTACTTCCGAAACATAGGTCCTTTTCCTCCGGTACGACTCCGGTGGCCAGGTTGGTGTCCCCTCTTGCCATAGGGTATATTCCGTTCAGTTCTTTGGTCTCCGGTTGAGAGGGCTTCTGTAGCACCATAGGAGGATCTTCCTTACCTCTTTACTCGGGACTTGCCAAACAGGTTTCAATTGTTCCGGTCCCTTGAATTTGTCTATGTAACTTACACAACTGTGCTGATGCTCCCATTCAAGATAGTGGTACCAAGGTTACAGGTAATATACCCGACCGATCGATGAACAAATGTTACCATAACACAGGCCTATTTTCCAATTCGTCTCCAGTGGGATTTGAACTCTAGACCTGCTGCTTAGGAGAGTGACAACCAGACAGCTTCTCTATGTCGCCACACCCCTGATTCGCAAATTTTATTAATTAATTTTAACAAAATGCACTAAGTAAACTTGTTTAGCACCTAAAAATGTATCAAAACGGCTGGTTTGTTTTTATTTTACTTGAAATTTGGAGAAAAGATGCATAATTTTGGATTTTTGATCAAAAAAGTCAAATTTAAGCATCTTTTCTCCAAATTTCAAGTAAAATAAAAACAACCCTGCCGATTTAATGTATTTTTAGGTGCTGAACAAGTTTACTTAGTGCATTAAGTTAGAAATAATTAGTAAAATTTTGTGAATCATAAGATTTTATAGAATTTTATTAGTAAAATTCTATAAAATCTTAAAATTCACAAATTTTTATTAATTAATTCTAACAAAATGCACTAAGTAAACTTGTTCAGCACCTAAAAATACATTAAATCGGCAGGGTTGTTTTTATTTTACTTGAAATTTGGAGAAAAGATGCATAATTTTGGATTTTTGATCAAAAAAGTCAAATTTAAGCATCTTTTCTCCAAATTTCAAGTAAAATAAAAACAACCCTGCCGATTTAATGTATTTTTAGGTGCTGAACAAGTTTACTTAGTGCATTAAGTTAGAAATAATTAGTAAAATTTTGTGAATCATAAGATTTTATAGAATTTTATTAGTAAAATTCTATAAAATCTTAAAATTCACAAATTTTTATTAATTAATTCTAACAAAATGCACTAAGTAAACTTGTTCAGCACCTAAAAATACATTAAATCGGCAGGGTTGTTTTTATTTTACTTGAAATTTGGAGAAAAGATGCATAATTTTGGATTTTTGATCAAAAAAGTCAAATTTAAGCATCTTTTCTCCAAATTTCAAGTAAAATAAAAACAACCCTGCCAATTTAATGTATTTTTAGGTGCTGAACAAGTTTACTTAGTGCATTAAGTTAGAATTAATTAGTAAAATTTTATGAATCATAAGATTTTATAGAATTTTATTAATAAAATTCTATAAAAACTTATGATTCATAAAATTTTACTAATTTATTCTAACAAAATTGTTCAGCACCAAAAAATACATATATATATTTGGACTCAGACCAGTCTGCAGACTTCGGACCAGACCCAGACCAGACTCAGATTTGACTAAAAAGTCTAAATATAAAAAATAAATTTACTTAGTAATTTTAAAAATTACTATTAAAATTACACAAAAGTTGACCGATCTTGGGATCCTGTAATTGGATTTTGATGATTTTGGGCTTGTTAGAATAGTCTCACTGAGACGAACATTTTGGTAGTTGAATCGTCCAAAACAGACCAGTAGATCAAAAGTTATCTAATTTTTAATATATATATATATATATTATTAAATTTTTAACCAATCAAATGCTTAGAAAAAAACGTCAAAAAATTAAAACAACAACTCTCCCCGATGATCACCTGTACCAGATTTTCATACAAACGAAATATCAAAATACTGGAGTTAGATGAGAAAGCACTGCAAAAAATGGTTTTTATAAAGGTCAGAACTATCTGTTCGGGGACTCCTTTATATATTCAGCATGCAAACCTATAGATGCTGGTGAAATTAAATCAGAGTGGTGAAATGATTTCACCATTTCACCAATCACCAATCGGTAATGGTGAAACTGGTGTAACTAGTGAATTGGTGTAATTGGTGTAATTGGTGAATTGATGAATTGGTGAAATGGTGAATTGGTGAAATGATGAATTGGTGAATTGGTGGAATGGTGAAACAGCGGGATGGTGAAATGGTGAATTTGAATTATTTCAACCTGGAATTTGGTTAGGTTTTTGTTCAAGTTTTTACATTTTATGTTTTTACAGGCACACTTTGAGGTCAGAACTATTAACATTTATAGGACTGACCAATTCACCATTTCACCAATTCACTGTTTCACCAATTCACCAATTCACCATTTCACCATTTCACCAATTCAATTCACCGTTTCACCAATTCAACAATTCAACAATTCACCAATTTCACCAATTTCACCAATTCACCATTTCACCAATTTCACCAATTTCACCAATTTGCCAAAATAAAATTTTGGTGTAATTCTGGTGAAACTATTTCACCATTTCACCTGGTGAAATGGTTTAATTTCACCAGCATCTATATNGGACTGACCAATTCACCATTTCACCAATTCACTGTTTCACCAATTCACCAATTCACCATTTCACCATTTCACCAATTCAATTCACCATTTCACCAATTCAACAATTCAACAATTCACCAATTTCACCAATTTCACCATTTCACCAATTTCACCAATTTCACCAATTTGCCAAAATAAAATTTTGGTGTAATTCTGGTGAAACTATTTCACCATTTCACCTGGTGAAATGGTTTAATTTCACCAGCATCTATATGCAAACCAAAAGCAATAGTAGAAGAACGAGTGATAACAAGCAGGCGGCACTTTAGTAAACACAGAATTTTAGTGGAGAAATTTCTTCGCCAACGAAGTTTTTTGTAGTGGCTTAATAGAGAACAGTATTTCGGTTTTCAAATACACTCCTTGGAAAATTTAAAGGACTTGAAACGAACACCTACTACCAAATTCATATGTCGCTGTCTCTTTGGCTTTTTCGAAATTTTGACAAAGTGGGCATTTCAGCTTACCCCCTCCAAAAGATCGACAATGTTTACCTCCCCCAATTTGGAAATGCGGCCGCCATTTTGAAATAAAGTCACAAGTGGATTTCAGTTTTCTAAAATAAACAATAAGTGATATGTGTTTGAGGAAACCTTGTAATGAAAATTTGTTCTAGAATGTTCTTATAGCCGTATTGTTTTTTTTTAGACACCTATCTTTACAGTTTCTTTAGGTTAGAGGCCACTTTTTTTAGCAATAGTTTTTCGCCTACATATAATAAATTGAGTTTAGTTAGAGTAGAGACTACTTTTCTTAGTATCATGTAATTTTTAAAATAGTCCACTTAGTGCCGGGGCTTAATTGACCCGAGGCCTTGCTTTTCTTTTTTTTCTTTTTTCTATCATTTGTTTTTTCGTTTTTTTTGTTTTTCTTTTTTACCCCCTTTTATATATATTTTGCCCTTTAGTAGTTTAGTTTTTTCCTCTCACTTCCAAAGATATTTCCTCTGAGAAATGCCCTTGTATAGTAGAGCGAGGCTGATGGACTAGTTGGTGTCTTTCGAGATGCCGTGCGGCGATTCGCATTTGGTTTAGTTTAGCTAAATCGGGTGATGCCAGTGCTGTATTATTCTTTGTCTAATGAGTTTGTACTATTTTTTTTTAGTAGTATAATAAAATCAAAGAGGTCGTATTTGGCGAGTCTCTCCTAAGAGGAAAAAAAAAATGCTTAGAAAAAGGCCTTAAACTCTTTCCACTAATCATCTGTTCCAAAAACGGCACAAAAGAAAAATTTAGTTTAGAGCAAAAACCATATTAAGAAAAGTGTCCAACTCAAATAACAAAAAAGAAGAGACTTCAAAAATAAACAGTAGTTTAATAAGCATACTTTGTACAAAAACTACTAGCTAGAAGGTTGAAAAGAAAATTTCTGCTTTGAAAGAAATTTTGTCAAAATTTTGGGAATTCCCTCTAGACCCTGTACTGCAGATCTGTTTTGATCAATCTATGGTAGGGTTCCAAACCGGTTTGAAAATCTTTAACCGTGACCCGTTAAGTAAAAACTGATTAACAACCGGCTATCCGAAACTGAAACCGATTAGCTAATTAAAACAGATCATCCGATTATAATCGGGTAACCCAGATAACCGATTATAATCGGGTGACCCATGTACCTGATTATAATTGGTGACCGGGATAACCGATTATAATTGGGTGACCCAGATACCCGATTATAATCGGGTGATCCGGGTATCTGATTATAATCGGGTGACCCATATACCCAATTACAGAAACATTTAAAATATTTTTCGATTTAAAGAAAAAATTTCGATTGATTTATGCAAAAATTTCAATAAATTTCAATAAATTTTTGTAAAAATTTCAATAAATTTCGAGTCTTCTACAATTTATTTTGATCAATAAAGCTAATTTAAAAAAGAATTTCGATTCAATTCTATTTAAAACATAAATATTGAGTATTTGAAGAGAATTTTCACTTAAAATTTTCCTGCCCTCATTTAAAATGTTATTACTAAACTTCGGCACCGGTACATAGACATGGCGAGGTCGTGAAATACTTAAAATACACCACGAATTGGCGACACTACCAATGACGTAAATGACGCAACGGCATCAGAGGAAACATTATTACCGGTATGTAGAAAAAAAACATATTAGCATACAAAAACGACATTACGACCAACAATATCAGCATACCGTGACTTCAAGCAATGAAAAACGAAATACCACTAATCAGCAACACTAGCAACGACAACGGCAAACGACGAAAAAGGAAAGGGAAATTAGTATTCAGGGCGAAACGATAGCACGGCACCAACAGCACCAACAAAACCAGCACACCGTAAATTCAAACAATGCAAAAGTGAAATACTACAACAAGGCAACGACGACGTCAGCAAAACTACTGGAAGGGCTATTACACAGCACAGGAAGGACACAGGAGAAGCGTCGCTCTGTAATAAGTGATAGGAAAAAAAGCATGTTAGTCAAAAGGTTAGCAAAAAAAAAAACGACGACGAAAAAATTTAAAAATAGAACCCGACCAAAAAGTCATGTCAAGTCAAGAGGTCGATAAAGAGAAACATAACTCGTTAAATTTAAAAATTTACCTTTTGATTTTATTAAAACAAATAAATATTAAACGTAAACTCGTTAAAAATCTTTTCAGATTTTGATTATTAATTAAAATTAAAATCTTTCCGAATAATTATTAAAGTTAAAAGTTAAGTTAAAATAAAGTAATAAAGTTACAAGTTAAGATTTTACCAGATTATTAGAATTAATTATTAATTAAATCTTACCGGTTTATTAAATATTGATCATTATTAATTCAAATCTTTCCGAAATATTCCGATGACTAGATGAACTTAAATTACGAGCGCGGTTGAGCAAGAATTTTCGCAGAAATTCCGAAATATTCTGAAAACTAGCTGAAACTGACAGACAGACTGGCTACGTCACAATGTAACAAAATACGGCTATCGATCATCCCATATTTAAAAATTTTTTTTCTTCAATCCAAAAATTCTCTCGATCTATCTATTTACCTAAAATTTCTCTCGACCCAAAAATCCATAAATTATCGATCCAAAAATTTACCATTTCCTATTCGCGTAATTTTAAAAAAAATTTCGATCCAAAAATATTTAAATTCGTTTCGATCGTCACGTGAATTGTAAATTGTGCACCTACATCGCGTAATTTTAAAAATTTAAATTTCCCGCTCGCTTATTTTTTTTAAAGACCATTTGTTATCAGAATATTTTAATAACGTAATGAAGCTGCCTTCAATTATTACAAATTAAACATTATATCTATAGACGATTGCAATTTTTCAACTGTATTATTCATATCGTTCATGTATCGGCCAAACTTATGCTGCGATTTTGGGGAAATATTCTGATCCGACTATTCTAGATATAAATTATTTGAAAAATAATACTTATTATATTTCAAAAGTAAAATTATAGCAATTATAGCCTCGTATATATATTACCTATTAGCTATTATCTCTTATAATTCATTTGGCCTAAAAATAGGGAAGTGTTGCTTATTACGTTTAAGAAACATCATTCTTTCGACCTTTGGGTGAAGTCTGTTACAATGTTGTAATGTGCAATCCGGCATCTGAAAACAACCACTCAGAAGGAACTGACGTAGCTGGAACTGCCAGATATTTCCGAGCCAGGTTTGATAGCACAGGAAATTTGGTTGCATTATCTTGCCACCATGTTAATGGATCGCATTTTCTCCTTTGAATGGGCTCATGAATATAATAATCAACCTCATTCTCTTCAGTTACACTACTTAATTCTTCATTACTATATAAATCTGATATTAAATCATTAGAAGATCCAGCAAATTCATTATTTCTTGGAATTTCTTCAATTAAAGGTTGGTTATGTTCTTCCTCCAAACAGAGTCTTCGTACCGTATTAATTGTGGTTATCTTCATATCCTCATTATCAATAAAATTCAAATTCTTTATTCGAGGATCCAAAAATGATGCAATAAGTCCAACTTTGTCAGGAACTTTCTAGTACTTTTGGAGAGAAAGGTAACTCGCAGCCTTGACCAGATCATATAACTCTACGGTAGTAACAGGTGGTTCTATTAAACGACGATTTTTAAATCGTGGATCACTATGTTGCTTAGATTTATTTTTTTTGGTTTTTTTATGATTCTTTTTTTTTCGTCCTTGAAATGCACGTAATGGTTGCTGAAGTTGCTCTAAAATAATTGGTGACTCATGCTTATATTCTAAATCCGATTCATCAGAATTTTCTTCATCAATAATTAATTGACTTTGATCGCTTATTTGTTCCCTAGATCCAAATAACAAATCTGCATAATCATCTTCAGTTTGCCCATCAGAAGGCTCAAACTTTTTAATGAGCAGCTTCATTGTTGGATAAATGAGATTGAACGTGGGATAATTGGAACCAGAAAATATGGTAGTAGCCTCGTAAAATGGTTTTATTAATATAATAAGATCATCCAATAACTGCCACTCATCTTCGGTTAGGTTTATTAGTTTCAAATATTCCCCATCAAGTTTATCACACCGTTCTACTTCAGATGGCAGTATAAGAACAAGATAAGTGATTGCTTTTTTCAATTCTTTAAGTCGAACCCAGGCCAAATATGAGGAATTCCACCTCGTTGATACATCATCAATTACTTGATAAATTGTTGTATATCAGCACTTTTCTTGTGCATCATTAAGTCGTTCTGTTTGTTTGGGACTTTGGGAAAAAAAAGAATCAGGTTTTTTGCTCGCTTAATTAATCGTGCTACAGGTTTAAGGCCTTTTAGTACGCTTAACTGAAGCGTATGAGCAGAACAAGCTGAATGCGTTACATTGTTTGTCAAATCAATTGCCTTTTTAATATTGCGACCATTGTCGGTTGTGATGCAAAAAATTTTTCTAGTTAATCCCCATTCAAGAATAACTTGATTAAGTGAACTTTTAATATTTTCAGCTGTATGAGGTGATGAAATTGGTTGAATTGTTAATAAAGCCTCTTTTAATATAAAATTTGAATCAATCCAAGTTGCTATTACTCCAATATATCCTTTATTCGTTCTTGAACTCCACAAATCTGTAGTCAAATTAATAAATCCTTCATCTACATTCATTATGCCAAATAATTGATCACGACTCCAATCATAAGCTTGATGAATTATTTTTTTTGTAGTCATTTCACAAGGAATTTGAAATCCAGATTCTAGGTTATTTAGAAGTTGACGAAAAGCTTGACAACGCAGAATATTTAATGGTTGGCAATCTTCAATAATAAATTCTACCAAATCTTGTGCCAATTTTTCTTGTCAATGTTTAGTAATAACATGCAAGGCATTGACAATTGAGTTATTAGTGTTTTCTCCATTATGATCTTTATCAATTCGATGCTTGGACCAGAGATGAAAAAGCATATTTCCAGTTGACGAATTATGTACATATTTTACTGTAATATTTTATTTTTTACAAAGTTGACAAACGTCAAAAGCTCTATCTTTTATTTCTTCAGTTTTAAAATAGTCCCATGCAATACTAGAATTATCTCGCTTTTTTCATTTTTTTGTTCTTCCATTAGGTTTATTATTTATAGAAGGTTCATTATTTGTTGAAGGTTCATTATTTATTGAAGGTTCATTTATTGAAGGTTCATTTATTGAAGGTTCATTTACTAAAGGTTCGTTTACTGAAGGTTCGTTTATAGATGGTTCTTCATTTCTGGGTGATTCTTCATATCATAAAGAAAGTGTATCATCTTCATACATATAATTTGACATTGTAAAGTCTAAATTGATTTTTTAAAACAAATATTATTATTATTATCTATATAATATACTTAATTTAAATAAATCATACCTGCTTGTTTATAGCTTTAAACTCTTACTCTTGTACATTTTTTTTTTGGTGGTTACAACTGGTAATTAACTGCTGAAAAATTACAACTAGTAGGGTAGGATAGACTATAACCGGTAGAATATGAACAAAGATAACTAGTGCTAGCAAAAATAAATAGCTTGAAGAGGTTTTATGAGTGTGCTTAAAACTAAGAACAAAACGTTCTTATTCTGCTGTGTTTATAGTAAAAGAAAATAATACAAAAAAAATTTTTTTATATAAATCCTTTTAAATATTAATTAATTACTAATTTAGCGCATATTAGAACTTTTTTGAACTTATCTAATATGGCATGTATTAGAACTTTTTTAAACTTATCTAATATAGCGTGTATTAGAACCTTTTTGAACTTTATCTATATGCACAAATCACATGTTCAACTTATTGATTACTTTAAATCAACCGATTATTTATTAACCGAATATCCGGGTCAATCAAATATTTATTTATAATCGTTTATTAACCGGATATCCATTTATTATATCAAAAACCGGTTTGACAAAATTATTATCCGATTAATGATTTTTCGGTTCGGGTAATAGGTTACACGGTTACCTGAGTGATAGGTTGGAACCCTAATCTATGATAATTTTGTGTCAATAAACAAACAAATAGAAATTTAATGAGTAAACAAATAAGTCGCGTATAAGCAGTTGAAATTATATATAAGAACCTGACTATTTAT
>QKWP01000315.1:277575-309814 GCA_003550325.1 Gigaspora rosea
GTTAAAGATCTGTTAATCGTTATATATTGTTTTAAATAATTCCGATTATAATCGATTTGTAGATATATAACGATTTAATATAGAAAATGATATATATCGATTTAGATATATATCGATTTTTAGCCAGTTAATCGATAGATATTGTTATTTTTTAATCGATATAAAATGATTAACTGTTATATATCGATCAATATCTATATATAAAATTTCCTTATGTAGGGACATGTCCTATGACTGATAGCATTTATTTAAAAATAAAATTATTAAAAAAATTGGCTATTCATGAATATTAATATTATATTAATTATTCTGCTAACTTTTTTCTAAAATAGTACTATTTAATAGCTTTATTTCAAAAATAATTGATCTGTTTTTTATCATTTTAAATCTAAAATCTGTAGTATTGCTTAAGTACAGAGTTATTAAAATTAAATTAATTACTGTATTTATCCAATATATATACCCCTATGGGCAGTGATGTACATTGGACAAAATTGGACGCTTGGACACCTTTGGATTGGACATCCAATCCAAACATCCAATCGTGATTCTTGGATCTAAATCTTTGGACCCTGCTCTAATCCATAAATTTGATTAGTTGAAATTAAATAATACTAGCGCAGTAGTTTGTCTATTAAATGTAATACAAATATTGCCCAATCATATGTGATGAAAGTCATGTGATGTCCAAAGTCCAATTGGACATTGGACATATAGTAAATTCCAGATCCAAACATCCAACGTTCAATTTTTGTTGTTGGACTATTGGACATAACATCACTGCCTATGGGCTATACCCTGCAACAATTTAGAATACCCAATTTTGATTTATACTTGAGTATATAAATATGAGGGTATTTCACTTATATATCTGGGCATATAATAGTAAAATATATTAAAAGTATAGAAGTATTCATTTAATATACCTCTCTATACGTATATCCTAGGTACTAAAATGAGCTGGAGAAATACTCTGAATATAACAAGAAAGACAATCCTATTATTTGTAGATCAGTTATACAATTAATAAAAGTTTTTTTTAGATTGTTTTACAATACTTTTTTAGGAAATTTATATAACTTAATTTTGCTATGAAAAACAAAAAGTTTTCTAAGCAAACTTGAAGCATTCAAAATGTACTACAATATATTTCTTTAATTCCAGTTAATCCTATTGTTTTGTCACTACCTTTTAGTAAAGTTATGTTTAAAAAGTATATATAGTTCAAAGTATAAATCTACTAGATTAACTAAATTTTGTATTAAAATGAAAAGAAAAAAAGGTAAAACTAAGAGGTAACAATTTAGTAAAGATAAGGCAGCATGTCTTATTTAAGTTTATTTAATTATTATTATATATACTATATATATAGAAATATTCTAATTAGTAAATTATAAGATAACTAACTATATATAATTTTTTTAGTATTGCTTAGGTTATAATAAGAATCGATATATAATTATTTATATATTTCAGTATTTAGGGCACTAATATTTATTACCTAATATCCATTTACTGTAAAGGCTTATCCCTCATCCCCATATAATATTTTTATCAAATTTAATTGACTAAAATTTTATATAAAGTAAGATTTGGTTTAACCCTCTACCCTCTAAAATATTAACTAATAAATATTAGTGTCCTTATTGTATTAATATCTTTACTAATAATACTAGTTGTATTATAAAAATTATATAAATATATGGGTTTTAGATTAGATATAAGTTGATCATATCAAAAATTATAAAAAATTTTATTATGGCATGTAGTAGAAATTAGTTGATTTTGTTATTATATAAGCAAATTAATAAAAGAAGCATGTTTGTACATTGCAATAGTATTTAAAAAATTAATTTAAATTTAATGTTCTTTTTGTTATTATTATTTTTTATTTTTTATTTTTATTTGTATTTTTTTAATTATTTTTTATTTTAAAAATTAATAATTTAATTGGTTATTACTTATTGAAGTTTTTTATAAATAATCTGTGGTTTGTATAACCAAGCACTGTCTTTACTGTTCCTGGGTATACTTAGTGATACAGTATTTTTAATTTATATAATATAAATAATTTTTTTAAACCTTTTTGCAACTACTATAATATAGATTTAATATAGCAAAGAAATTTAAATCTACAAAATTATTGTGGCAAATCATAATGAATTCCAGATTAAAATGAAATGATAGTATAAAATCTCGAAAACTAAATTTTTTTGGGGTATATTTTTTAGGGTTAGGGGTTTAGAGCTAGGGTTAGTTTTAAAAAAAATTATAATAAACAAGTATTAATAGATTTTAAAAGGCTAGCAGGTTAAGTATAAAATATAGATTTCATTTTAAATTATGATCTGTGACAATTATAGTTTAATATAAATAATAAAGATTTTTAGACTTGAGATTTCTAATATGAAGGTTACTTAAAACCAGGTTTATTAAGATCTTTTGTTTTGTATAACTAATCAAAATTGCAAGTTTTTGTTTATATAGATCATTTTAATAAAGCAAAAAATATAAAAAATTTAAGAAATACAAACAACAAGTGTTAACTTTTTCTAGATCATTAAAAAAAATATTAGATTTGTTATCATGTATAGGCTCACAAGAAAAACAACAATTAAGTTTTTTAATATACTCATTAGAAATTTTTAAAAATAAAAATAAAACATTTGATACAAGTATTATCTTACTTTCTTTTGAACTTTTGAAATTGCTAAAAAGTAAAAAACCTAGTTTACCGGTACTCTTTTTAAAAAATTAGCAGTATTTATTTCTTTCAATTCAAAAACATGTTTACCAAATTAGAATCAAGTTATAAATTAAACAAAAAATGATATATAAGGTATTTTGAAAGAACTCTAGCGATCTTGCTTTTATTATAGGAGATAGTACCAATTTACATTATTTCAGTTACTAGTAATTTACTATACTTCAATTATTGAGCTACTAACTAAAATCCTACAATCTGCTATAACAACTAGTTTTTTTTATAGGAACCCATAACTTTTTACAAGTTTCCTGTACTCACTGAATGGCTACTATTAGCCTTGTCAAAACTGCTTTTTTTTTTAAATCCTACTTATCTAGCTTCAACAGTAGAATGATTTTATTCAAAATCTATTACAAGAATAAAAAAAAAATTTTAAAATATAAAAGAAAGTATAAAAAAAGGAAATAAATGAAATATTAAATAAAATAACAAGAAAAGACTACGGTAGTCTTAACAAATATGAAAAATTTTTTTTTTTTTTAAAGCTTCATAGGCGTCTGATCTTTATTAGCAAATTATATAAAAACTACATAATTTAATGTACTAACTATAAAGACCGAACTAAGCTGGCTGCCCGAATTGGTGCCCAACTTTGGCTACTGCACTGAAATGGTTTGCTTATACTCAAGTGACGGTCTTCTCCATCAGCAAGAAGTATAGCACCGCCTGGCTTCAGAAAACCAACCACAGAATCCATTCCACCTAAAAACTTCTTCTCTGAGCTTCTCATAAAAAAGAATAAAAAAGGTGAAAAGATTAAAGGGGTGACAATACCTAAACGACTAACCAAAAAACCAACCAAAAATACAACCAAAAGAAAGAAATAGTAAAAGAAAAACCAAAGAAAAAGCAAAGAAAGAATAGAAACTGTAGATGCTAACACGTCTAGCATAAACGATAAAAATTATATAATACCACAAGACTAATGTCTACAAGTGTATTATATGTACAGATATATGAAAAAAAGAAAAAACGAAACTAAAAAAAAGATAAGAAATTTTTCACGTGCCCTCCAGATCCAACTACGACATTCATTGTTTATTTGTATGTAGCGACCAAATCCACACGTGACGGCGCCGGTCCCGATTCGGATCATCCCAATTCGGAAGGAGTAAACACTGCTGATCTTTTGGAGAGGGTAAGCTAGGATTTCCACTTTTTGGTAAAAATTTCGAAAAAATCCAAAAGGAAGTATGACGATACTCAAAAGAAATTTAAAAGAGAGAGTGCAGTTGGAAAAGCTCAATTTTTTGTTGTTCCCCATTGTTTTGCCACAAAAAACTTCGTCGACGGAAAAAAACTTTAATTTCCACCAAAATTTCTCGTACAAGGGCTCCACCTTCTGCCAGTTATCTTGTAAAAGTACGCTTTTGGCTTGCATGTCGAATATATAAAGGAGTCCCCCGAAAGTTAGTTAACCTTTATAAAAACTATTTTCTTGTGTTATTCTACTATACATTAAGTATAGGCAATGCTCCAACAAAGAACTTCTTGTTTTTCTTCCGTTGGAAATTTGGTTCAGGTGATCGTCGGAAAGAGTGTCTAATGAGGACTATCAATTAAGATGTCTTAACAAATATGAAATAAAATATACATAATATAAAATTATATAATATTATAGAAACTCTACTCTAGTATTATATGTACAATATCTATCAAAAAAAAACAAAAACAAAAACAAAAAAAAAACCGCCTTATAACAAAGTTTGTAAAAAATTTCTGTAAATAATCCAAAACATCTCTGATATATTATTCATTGTTTATATTGTAGCTAATGATCCACTTATAATGTAGATTCCAAACAGGTAAATATTTTCAATTTGGAAGAAATAAATATTACTGATCTTTTAAAAGAAGTAAACCAAAATTTCCACTTTGTTAAAATTTCAAAAATGCCAAAGAGGCAAAGAGAAAATACACCAAGTTATAAAGACTTAAAAGAGTTATGCTATACAGAATACTATATCTAACCAAGTATTTATATTTGTTTCTATATCCAAAAACCTTGACAAAACTAGCTACTACTTCTTCGCTTGGTAGTGTTTCAGACTTCTGCCAAAAGCCTTACTTAGATGGGTCTGACTTTTGGTCAACTCTAGTTTAGTTAGAACCAAACACTCAGTAAATAGTCTTGAACCCCAGCTACTAGAAGTTAAGTTTTGTTGCATGTTTCATATAATAATTGTAAACTTTTTGTAGATTAGCTTTCTTAAAAAATTTGGTATAAAAAATCATCAAAATGAGTTCTTGTTTTGAATATTCTTTCTAAAAAGTTCTTTTAGGCATAGCTTTTCTTTTATTTTTATATAGTATTATCATATCTTGTTTATTTTTCATTGTTTTCTTTTTTTTTATTTTTTTTTATTTTTATTTTTTGACAGTCTCACTAGTGCTAAATTGGCACACTTTATTATAATTGGAACTGTCTTAAATTCCTCCTATATGTCCTCAAGTCAAGTCTGACAATTATGCGGCTTGTTCTATAACCGCCCACATGTGATCTATCGCACTGTCTTACCGGGGTGGTCAGAAGTTCTTCATAGGCTCTATTAGGAACCTACTTGTATCACGAGTTCATGCAGTATTATGTAAATCCAAACTTATAATAGGCCTCACATTATATCAGGACCCTTGAATACTAATGTTATATATATATATAACCTTTGTCTTTAAACTTTATATAAGTGTACACTTAAATTTTATTATAAAGTGTACACAAACATTAAAGCAATAGTTTAAGTGTACGATATACCTTTAAATAATAATTTTAAAATTTATAATTAAGTGTACAACATAGTTTTAATTAAAAATAAATTAATGTACGACAAAGATATAATAAATGTTTAAAATTAAATTACTTTAAAAAAAGTAAAAGTTAATAAATTATATTTATGTTTTAAATTTCTATTAATTGAAATTGGTAATATTCAATTTTATACAATGTTGTAATTAGAGATTGTACCCGTTGGGAAAACCTCTACCCGGTTACTATTAAATTACCCGGATATCCGGATAAATTACTATTTTACACAATTGCAAATTCTACCCGGGTACAATCACTAGTTGTAATCCACAAAGTTCTATCTTTTTGTAAAGCAACAATATTATATTATAGTGCTAAAGAGACCTTTATTCAAGTAAAATAGAAACTTATCTCCTAGTAACTATTGAGTTAAATCATATATATTCTCTATACAGTACATACCAATTATTGTAATATTTAAGCAAACAATATTGATATTGTTCTAGAATCAATTTAGAGACATGTATATAAAGTTGATACTAAATTATCCACAATAAATAATTATTGTCACTATTATTGATTTTACTAGTTTTTATTAAATTTTGTATATTATATATTATATTTATATATTATGTACGACTAACTATTCTTGCACAATAAAATTGACACCTCTTTCTGACGATCACTTGAACCAAATTACCAATGGAAGAAAAACAAGAAGTTTTTTGTTGGAGAGTTGCCTGTACTTAATGTATAGTAGGATAACACAGAAAAACGGTTTTTATAAAGATCAACTAACTTTCCGGTGACTCCTTTATATATTCGACATGCAAACCAAAAGCGTACTTGTACAAGATAACTGGCAGAAGGTGGAGCCCTTGTACGAGAAATTTTGGTGGAGATTAAAGTTTTCTTCCGTCGACGAAGTTTCCTGTGGAAAAACAATGGGGAACAACAAAAAACTGAGTTTTTCCGACTACACTCTCTCCTTTAAATTTCTTTCGAGTATTGTCTTACTTCCTTTTGGATTTTTTCGAAATTTTCGCCAAAAAGTGGGAATCCTAGCTTACCCCCTCCAAAAGATCAGCAGTGTTTACTCCTTCTGAATTGGGATGTTCCGAATCGGGACCGGCGCCGTCACGAGTTAATTTGGTCGCTACATACAAATAAACAATGAATGACGTGGTTGGATCTGGGAGGGCACGTGAAAAATTTCTTATCTTTTTTTTAGTTTCTTTTTCATTACTTGTACATATAATACATCGATAGACATTAGTCTTGTGGTATTATATAATTTTTATCGTTTATGTTAGACGTGTTAGCATCTACAGTTTCTATTCTTTCTTTGCTTTTTCTTTGGTTTTTCTTTTTTTTGTTTTTTTTTCGTTTGGTTGTATTTTTGGTTGGTTTTTTGGTTAGTCATTTAGGTATTGTCCCCCTTTTAGTCTTTTCCCCTTTTTTTTATTCTTCTTTATGAGAAGCTCAGAGAAGAAGTTTTTAGGTGGAATGGATCCTGAGGTTGGTTTTCTGAAGCCAGGCGGTGCTATACTTCTTGCTGATGGAGAAGACCGTCACTTGAGTATAAGCAAACCATTTCAGTGCAGTAGCCAAAGTTGGGCACCAATTCGGGCAGCCGGCTTAGTTCGATCATTACTGTTAGTATATAAAATTATGTAGCTTTTATGTAATTTTGCTAATAAAGATCAGACAGGTTACAAAGTTAAAAAAAAAAAATATATTCTTGCACAATAAGTAACTGTACGACATTTCTTTTTTGATATTATTAATTAAGTGTACACCAAAGGTTGAGTTAAGTTGTTATTAAAAAAATAAGATTTGTGTAACTGTACGATAAACATTTTAAAAAATTTTGTCTAAGTGTACTACAAATGTTTTATGCATATATTCAGGGGTCCTATTATGTCTTGTAATTTTGGTTATTCCAAATCAAGATCCTAAACAGCCCATATCCACAAGCTTCAAATTTTCCAAATAACAGCTGCCCAATTATGTACATTGTTGGGGCAATGTCCCAGGTTCCTTTCTTCCTGTAGTATTGTAGTTCCCTAACTAGCTAGCTCTCTTTATTTTTTACCTTTAGGAAGATATGAACTAGCGATCTTTCAATTTGCAACCTCAGAGCATAACCACTATGCTATTGACCCAGAGGTTCTTTTTTTATTTTTATTTTGTATACTTTGGTTTAGTGTTTCGATCCTACTTTAAAAAAGCTATCTGAGATTGAATTCGGATTGCTTCAACATATTCGGTTATAATTCAGATTTTAATTCGGATTAGTAATTTCGAATCAATTCGAATTCGAGTATGGAATTTTTTTTTTTGTCTTATGCATTTCATAATACATACTTGACATACATATGTGTTACACATAAAATGCAACTATAAATGGAACATACTGTATGGCAGTCGTTAACACTATGGATTTACTATTCCCCCCACCACTTTTTATATAAAAGCGTCGCATCAAATAAAAATTTTTTTCAAATGTTCTTTTTGTAATGATGCATATTTATTAAAATTTTCTTTAAATAACTTTTCACTATTTAATAATACTAACGTTTGGTGGCTCTCATAAATTCAATAGAACCCAATAAATACAGTTGCACAATCAATTAAATAATTGCCCGGATAGAATTTTCTGCTTGTGCCGAAATAATGTATAAGTACAAAACTTATAAGACAAATTAAGTCTTGTTTTTTTTTTTTTGAGACGTCGCAATTTATTCGTCCTATTAGAAGTGGTGGAAGGTTCGAAAGTTAAAGAAACAACGATCATGATTAGAAATTATGGAATTACAAGGTCAGTGGTTATTACAATTATTTTATAGTGATGTATTTGCTTTTTTTCTAATGCTTTTATACTAACGATAAAAACAATTTCAATATTTTGAGCATATACTTGGCGTTCTTGAACAGTTTATTAATATAAACCCCACAATTAAATAGGGTTGCTTTTTTTCTTTGAGGTTTATCTACTTTCGTTGATGTTAACCCTCACTAAAGTTTATTTGGTCTATAACTCGATTTGTAGCTTGTTAGAAGTTTATTTGACTAAAAAAATCTAGATTTTGGTCAGTTTTTTTTTTAGCATTTAATTCATATGCATAACCCTGATGAGAAGTCAAAAGGCCGCCAAGCGAATAAATTTTATCAATAAATTTTGAGTTGCNGAGACGTCGCAATTTATTCGTCCTATTAGAAGTGGTGGAAGGTTCGAAAGTTAAAGAAACAACGATCATGATTAGAAATTATGGAATTACAAGGTCAGTGGTTATTACAATTATTTTATAGTGATGTATTTGCTTTTTTTTCTAATGCTTTTATACTAACGATAAAAACAATTTCAATATTTTGAGCATATACTTGGCGTTCTTGAACAGTTTATTAATATAAACCCCACAATTAAATAGGGTTGCTTTTTTTCTTTGAGGTTTATCTACTTTCGTTGATGTTAACCCTCACTAAAGTTTATTTGGTCTATAACTCGATTTGTAGCTTGTTAGAAGTTTATTTGACTAAAAAAATCTAGATTTTGGTCAGTTTTTTTTTTAGCATTTAATTCATATGCATAACCCTGATGAGAAGTAAAAAGGCCGCCAAGCGAATAAATTTTATCAATGAAAAGCTAGAAGAAGAAGAATTGAGAATATAAATAGTTATACAAGTAGCAACTCCAGTCAATAATTCAAATACTCTAAACTCTATTAAGATGAAAAATTATAAAAAATGTTTGCTATAGCAGGTCACTTTTAGATATTTTTGGACAACTAAATTGGCACACTTTGTATATTAATAGCTTAATGATGTACTTTATAAAATGGGAAAATAAATTTGTCACACCTGTGACATGTCACACCCCTGCTTCGACCAATTAAATCACATGATTTTATAGGCAAAAAATTTTATTTTTTAAAAATTTAAAATTATACTTAATAAAGTGTAAAATATATATAATAGCATATGATATAACGTAAAATTTTATTCTGAATAACTATTTCTAAGTCATAAAAATAAATTGTCTTAGTCAAAAAAAAGTTTATAAGAAAAATCAAAAATTTCTGAAGTTAGCACATATAAAACAGTTTTTTTTACTAAAACAATTTATCTTTTTAACTTAGAAAAAGTTGTTTAGCATAAATTTTACATGTAATACTTAAACGTAAATATAGATTATATTAGTAAAAAAAAAGTTTTATATGTGCTAACATTTGAAATTTTTGATTTTTCTTATAAAATGTTTTTTTACTAAGACAATCTATCTTTATGACTTAGAAAAAGTTGTTTAGAATAAAATTTTACATTATTTGCTTTAACATCGCTTATTTATTTTTATATTTTACTAATAAAATTTTTAATTTTTAAAACTTAAAATTTTTTGTTTACAAAATTGTGCAATTTGATTGGTTAGAATCGAGGGTGCGACATGTCACAGGTGCGACAAATTTTTATTTCCTTGTAAAATAACTATTAGTTTATTAATAATTATACTTTAGAGTTTAATAAAGTTATAATATAACTGCTAAATAAAAAAAAATTAATAAAATAAACTTATAGTAAAGATTTATATTAAAATATAGGCTAAATATGTATCTAAACTCTGAATTTTATTTTATTTTTTTTTTATAAAAAGCTATAATTTTAGAAGAATAAATCT
Organism: Gigaspora rosea; assembly: GCA_003550325.1. Lineage (NCBI taxonomy): Eukaryota > Fungi > Glomeromycota > Glomeromycetes > Diversisporales > Gigasporaceae > Gigaspora > Gigaspora rosea. The sequence goes on from QKWP01000315.1 coordinate 287,761, forward strand.
ATTTGTTACTAGCAGTGATAGTCTCACGCCAATAAGAATCAAAATCAGGTATAATATTATATCTGATCATATAATTTATAAACGAAGTGAAAAAATACCATTTTCAAAAATATCACAATAACTGAAAATTTTAACCATAAAATCATCCTTTTTTTTTGCTAAAAAAATTTTTTGTAAAATTTTACAATATAGTTACTTCTAGTACTAATTCTTCTTTTAACTAACCCTAATTATAATGATAATAAATTTATAAATGTTTATATTTGTTTTGATTATACATTATACAGAAGTATATTACTGCTAGTGACAACATATTTTTTCATTTTAAAAATTAATTTTTAAAATTTTGTTTTTAAAAATATACTATAAATAAGAACTCTTTTTGACAATTTTTGGTACCAATTATTTACAAATATAGATCTATAAAAACTTTGTAATTAATTAGTTTGAAATGAAGCAGAGAACTCTCTATTTTTATGAAAGAATTTGATTAGCAAATGTTTGTTTGTCTGACTGCATTATGTAATATACAACCAATCACATTTAACTAATCAACAAAACAATAATAGATACGTAATTAATTTATATTACTGTATTAATAAATATTGGTTTCGAATATACAATGCTATGTATTTATCTAATATACTTGTATATACTGTAATAAAAACTTTATCTAGAAGCAATTTGAATACAAACTTCTGATTGTATATTAAGAAAAGCTAAAATAGAACTAAAAAAGAACTGTTTTCTTATGGGTTTAACTTTTTAGATAAAATTTTTCATTACTATAGAAAATGTAGTAGAGCAACAACTCTAGAATTTTTTGTTAGAAGATATAAAAACACTAGTAGAAGTACACTTTTGATCAAATATATCATTTTACAAAGCATATTCTTACACTCTTTATAAGTTGGTATATTTCTATCTGTCTCTTTAATATTTGCAAAATTTTAGCAAAGTAAGCATTTTAGCTTATTCTATTTAAAAAACAGCAAAGTTTACCTTTTCTATTTTGGAAATATATCTACTTAATTAGAATCAAGTTATAAGTAAATTTCAAGTTTTGCAAGATAAATAATGAATAATATATAAAATATTTTGAAAAAAATTCAAAATAAACTTTCTTTTTTATACATATTACTTAGACAAAGTGTTTTTATAGTATTATATAATTTTTATAGATTAGCTTAGCTTTTGTTTTTTTTTATTTTTGTATAGTTTTTCCTATATAGAGTTTTAATATTTAGGTTAAACTTGTTTCTAATACAAAATTTTTTTTTGTTTTTCTTATTTTGATATTTTTTTTTATTTTGTTAGTATTTGGTTTTTTATTAGATTTTGTAGTTATTTTTACTTTTTTTCTTTTTTATTTTTTGTTTTCTCTTTATATTTTTGTTTAATTGTTTTTTGTATATGATTGGATATAAATATTATATTTTAATTATGAATAATGATAAGAAGGATTTAAGAGAAATACTGTTTGCTTTTAATGGTACTAACAAAGTTATCTACTTATCTATAAGGTAGTGCTACAAATTGCACTAAGGTAATTCTTTGAAGTAATTAGATAATATTAGGTTTGCAATTTTAAAAAGGTGCTAATATGGGTAATAGACTAGAAAAATTTATTTTTGAAATCGGGTTTTTATTTTGAAAAAACAATGTTTATTGTTTGTTGAATTTTCATTTTGAAAAAACAATGTTTATTGTTTGTAAAATCTAAATTTTTATTCCTAAACTTTTTGTTTATTTTTAAATATCAATAACTGAATAAACAATATCATATGATTATAAAATATTGATTGACCAATCTAATTTAACTAAATTGTCAATTTTTTGCTATTGATCTATTTTTAGAACATATATGTTTAAAGATTGGTCTACCTTTAAATTAAAATATCCCAATAAATTATTATATCAATATAGAGTGAAAAATAAAATATATATAAACAAAAACTGGCACTTTTTTTAAATCAAAAATCTTGAAATTAATAAAAAAGTATCAAAAATAGGTTTTTTTAGTTCATTATTATATTATCATATATAGTACCAGATAGCAAAAACCATCTAATTTTTTTTTAAAGTGCAAAATTTTGAAATTAATATTCAAATCTAATTGCTATTTTTGTGTAACAAGATTCTGATTGGTTAAAATCTATAAACCCAATTTTTTTATATAAATACCAAAATTTTGATTATATATAAACTTTAGGCTCTAATAACTTTTTAAATTTATAATAAAAATAAAAATCTATTTTAACAGAATTGTAAATATATATTGCTTCTGATACTTGTTTGACAATTTCTAATTTACTAAAAAGATAATTGAATGTACTTATTAAAGTCTGATTTTGTTTTTATCACAGCAAAAAAATACATTATGCAATTTAGAGTGTCGTAGCTTAGACCAAAAGCAACAAATTTGTAAAACAGATTTTTTTAAAATTTATTTGTTTGTAAGTTATAAGCATTTTTATATTAGATATATAAAAAGTGGATGGTTTTTGCTATTTGGTACTGTACAATATATATCTTCACTTTAATAAAAGTACTAGCAAGACTGTTAAAAAGCAAAAAAAAAATTTTGTTTCTTAGAGATTAGTATATTGAAATTTTATTCTTTATATTACTTATATCATAGATAATCTGCTAACAAAATAAAACAATTAAAGATGTTTTGCTAAAATTATTAAGTGCTTTGTAAATATAAATGTATTAGAATTTAAAATCCGGGTTTAATAAATTTTTAAACTAATCATAATCATTATAAGTATTATATTGTGTATTGTACAGTGCGGACAACCTAGTTACAGCAAATAAAAATTTTTAGTGGCCAAATTCAGATTTTATTTTTTATATATATAAAGAAGTAATTTAGCTAATACTGTATTAATATATAAAGTGGCCAAATTTTAAATTTTTAATATATATAAAATTAAATTAATTGTTTAACCTGCTATAGCTTTTTTATAAAAAATTTAAGAACTAGCTTGTTTTTAACATTTTAAGATAGTATTTTTTGTTTGCTATTTTTTTAAAGAAGGATTAGCAATTTTCATCAATTTTATTTGTCGGGACTAGGTTGTCTGCACTGTATTTAGTTTATAATAAATACCGCATTTTCATGCTCTATATATAAATGCTTTAAAAATCAATTCTTTTTTTTCACTTATCCGCCTATAATTTCAGGACCCATGTTCCAAGCTGTTATGTACCGGGCTGCTACAAATAGATTCATCCTTTTTGAAAATACACTGCATTTTAAGAAATTATTATAATAACCACAAAAAATAAACTTTTAATTATTCACATTGTTAATTTTCAGGCTTACTAACACTAAAATGAACCATAGGTATAGCTGTTATATTATATTTCAAAAATTAATAAAGAATTCAATACTTTGCATAGTATTATACAATACAACTGTATAGTTTTTTCAATTCTATGTATAATCTTTACCTTCCTTCATGATATAGATTATAGTTAAATCCAAGGCAAATTTTGCCCTGAATTTCAAACAATTTAAGGAATATATCCCATATTTTATTATGATTAATCAACTTCTTGAGTTCTAACGCGAGCTTTAGCGTTTATAACCCTTACGTTCAATTGTTGAGCTCTGTCAATAATTGCAATTCGTTTCCTTGAACTGACATTGTGAGCAATCTCTGCTGCATAAGTTTTGTTATGCATAAGTAACAATTCTAATTCTTTAACGTTAGAAACAAGGAATTTTTTAAACCCATTTGGCATTAAATAGCGAGTCTTTTTATTCGATCCATATCCAATTTTAGGCATAGGAAGCTGTCCTTTGAATCGACGCCGAACTCGATTGTCGATACCCTTGGGCTTTCTCCATGATTCCTTTATTTAATTAAACAAAAATAGCATTAAATATTATGTAGAATTATAGATGCTTTTTGAAATTTATTCAGCTGTACCTTCACAGATTTATAACGATCAGACTGGTGTCTCTTGAAGGGCTTGTTACGTTTCTTAATAATCTTGATTTTTGCAGCAGGATTGACCATTTTTTTTTTTTTTTTACTAAAAGTATTTATGAGGACAAAGATTTTTTTTCAATATGTTATCATTTTTCTTTTTTATAATTTCCATGACAAACGAGCATTTCTTATTAATTCGAAAAATAATTAACTGCTATCATTTGAAAAAATTTTAGTACAGCTTACCCAAAGGTGGTCGAACAGAAGAGGTAGAATCAAAAAGTAATTTGATCGAAATTTATAAAAAATCAGTACCCTCTTAACCAATCAGCAACAATTATATCCCGTGCGGGCCTCATACCCGGGGATTATCAGTTAACCGAGCCGGCCTCAACCGAATACAATCGATTTACAGCTGTTTACATAACAATAAGCTACCGAGTCGGAATCAATAAGTTACCTACGTCGGCCGGCATCAAAATCTTGTCGATTCGGTCACCGATTTTTCAAAGTGTCCCCAAAATTTATGAAAACAATTTACAACCAGCCAATATATCATCTTTTCCATTTTTACAGGATTTTTACAGGAGGATCCCAAAATATCTGGGTCGGATTCGTCAGATATAGGCCGGCATTTAGCCATAGTGGTTAACAAGTTCTATAGCAGAATTATCAGCTGGGCATTTCTTATTAATGAATGACTACGGTTTCGTTAGTTAAAATTTTTAGCAAAATTGATCAATTCCGATCTAACGACCAGGATTCCGATACACACCGACCTGGAAATTTGGAGATCTTCCTGTATGAGTTTAACTTGAGTGAAGAGTTTAATTTCTACAGTGCAGGCAATCTAGTCCCGACAAATAAATTTGACTAAATTCAAAATGCTAATCCTTGTTCACAAAAGATAATAAACAAAAAATCTTTTCATAGAAATCTTTTCATAGAACATTAAAACCATTCAAGCTAAATATCTTGACTTGGTCTTATTTTTAATAGAGTAGTAGTAAGTTAAAATTCGGTTACATTCATTTCATCGAAAAGCAATTCACCGACATCTTATTTCACCGATAATCAATTCATCGACAGTCATTTCACCGATAAAGTAATTTGGTCATTGTTGTTATTGTCGTTGGGGTCAGTCAGGTTTAGAATTAAGGTTAGTGCAGTTTTTCAAAAAAAAAACTTGTCGGTGAAATGTCAGTGAAATAATTGTCACTAAAATGAGGTATCGGTGAAGTAATTGTGAGTGAAACAATACGTATCCTTTAATATTAAAGTAATTTTATAAATAAACAAGCAATTAGACCGCTTGAATATACTATTAAAACATGCAAATTTGGTCACTTCTTTGGTCGCGTTATATGCTAAATTTGACCACTTTATATATATGTTAATAATTTGGCCGCTCTATGTTAAATTTTCGATTTGCCATACCATATTATAAGGAATTCGACCAATCAAAATCAGTATATATATTATGACAGGGTGAAACCTGAGTTGCGAAATACAGTCAGACCTCTCTAAATGCATATCGTTGGGACTAGCTTTGAGGTATGCATTTAAGGAGGTATGCATTTAGGGAACTCTTATTTATTTAAAATAAGTATGGCTATTGTGGCAAAGTTAAGAGAATTTTGGTATAACTCTGGATCTATTAGTCCAAATTGAATAATTTTGGTACCATTCAATTCATCTCGATGAGACGAATTGAATGTTACCAAAATCGTTCATTTTGGATTACAGAATCACAAGTTATTTGCAATCGTATATTACACAAAATTGGAGAGGTATTGTAGTAGATAAGGGTATTGTGGCAGATTTGCCATATCTTGTGACCTATCAGTTCAATCTAAACTATTTTTATACTATTCAAATCGTCTCATCGAGACAATTCAAATGGCACAAAAATCATTTTATTTCAATCACTAGGTCACAAGATATTGGCATTAGAATAGTGTTTGAATATAACATATTAGTTTTTTTGATTTAAACATTCAAATATAAAAATTTTTCGTTTGGACCGATAGGTCACAAGTATAGCAGATCTGCCACAATACCTATATCTGCCATAATACCCATAATTACTTTAAGTCATGTAATAAAATTATCTTGAACAAGTCATATAATATACAAAATCATAACATTTAGTTCTAATTTGATTGGCATAGAGATATGATATGCATTTACGGAAGTATTTATATAGGTGGACCAAAAAATAGTATGCATTTGCAGAATAAAGAATATGTACTTATTTATTAAGCTCATCAATAGACCAGATAATTAATATGCATTTAGAGGGATGCATTTATGGAAATCTAACTATAGTAAAACCTGCTATGCATTGTATGAAGATAAATCCGCCTTTATATAATAAAAAACACCTTAACCTGATCTACAAAGTGGATTTTACTATTTCTGTTGATGATTGTGAAATCTAAAAGCCTATTGGCTGATCACCATGATCATCTGAATTTTATTATTATACATTAAATTTTTATAGCATGTAACTTATATAAAAACTAGCTATTTTTTTCTAGTATCCATAGGACAGATACAGATATAACCTAATTCTCTATACTTATAGACTTTATATTAATACTGTTTTACCCATTTAAATGTTAACCATTTACTATAATTTAGCTGCCATTAAGATTGCTCTAACTTATAATCATAACCAATTTTAAACTTGACTAAAGAATATGGGCCCTCAAAAGTAGAAACCAAGGAATTTGGCCGATCACGGGTTTTGAGAAAATTAGCAAAATCTATTTTGTTACACAAAATCAAAACAATCTAAAATTAGATTATTCATGATTAACAAACCTGTTTAAACAGGATTATTAGATTTGCAGATTCTGTATTACTATTGGTAAATCTCGGTAAATCTATTTTTAGATTATAGTGCCAAAGCTTTTAACCGTTGTATCGCAAAAATTTATTAAGTATCAGACATTCATTATTAAGTAAAAAAGATTGGGCCTAAAATTCTACACCTAATCAATCAAACAGGTCAATTTTCAAAAAATAGTCAAATTCCTTGGTTTCTACTTTGAGGGCCCATATAGTTTCTGATTGATTAATTGATATAGTAACATATGATTATTTATTGTGGAATCTAATGCTAAAAATGAATTATGCTAAAAATTTGGGGTTTCTATTTAAATCTATAATACTTACTAAAATCTACATATCCTCTTTTATTAATTAAACTATAGTCAACTCTCTTTAATCCGAACTGTCAGAACTGCTTTTTTTTACTATTGAATAATAGAAAACAAAGAAGCGAAGATAATAGCTAACTATAGAATAAGCGAAAATAAGTGTATAGTACTAGTTTTTTGTTTTTATAGTAGTAATACCACCAAAATTGATTTTTGAAAAAGGCCTATTTCACCTTTATTAGAGAAAATTTAAATTTTTTATAAAGAAGAGCAAATAAAATTTATAGATATGTTCCTTATAATTTCGTCTATTCAAAAAAAGTATCAAATAATTTCGTTTTTCAAGTAAAATAGGTCAAAAACAATTTCGTCTTCAAATTTTAATTTCGGGTTTTAGAGCCCGAAATAATTTCATTCTCATGTATAGTTTATACAGTGCAGGAACCCTTAAATCAACTAGTCCTATATGTAGAGGTCTGACTTGATAAATACTATTCACTGAATATTCACTGAATATTCGAATATTCGAATATATAATTTTTCACTAAATGAATATTCGAATATTTAAAATTTCACTGAATATATTCATTGAATATTCATTAAATATATATATATATGTTGTGTCCCAGATAAGAATTTGTCCCAATTTGGAATCCGGTCTAATCCTACCTCTAACACTAGCCTAACCCTAACCCTAAAGTCACCTAAAGTCCTAATTCTGCTTCAAAATTCTCATCTGGGCAGCCCGATTCCGAATTGGGCATCAGGACACAATATATATATATAATGTTATAATTTTATTTTATTTTTTAATAATTTATTTGCAATTTTATTGGCTAATTTAAGTGAGATATTATATAATTTTTTAAAATTGAAATATATTTAATATTCAATGAATATTTAGTGAATATTCATTGAATATTTTCAAAATTTTTGAACAATATTCGAATAAAAAAATATTGAACAAATGAATATTCAAATACTTATTTTTTGACCAAGTCAGAACTCTATCTATATGTGCAGCCAAATTTTGTGTTGGGTTGGAAGTTGGGTTGGATTGGGTCAGAGCCAATAAAATTGCAGAAAATTTTGCAAATAAAAAAAAAAACAAAAATATAGTTTAAAAAAAAAAATTAAAAAAATTTTTTAAAATTTTTTTATAATTCTGCTAATTCTGGCTGGCATTATGGTAATTCTGGCCAAAATTATAGTGGCCAAATTTTACATTTATTAATAAAAATAGTTAACTTTAAACCTTTATAAAAGTAGTTAAACTTAATAAATTAAAAAACAAATTCTATAGCTTTATTCTTAAAGTCTTTCTCTATATTACTATAGAAAGAAAAATTGTCCTAGCTATACTAGTTATTTTTTTATAACAGTTTAAAAATTATCAATTTCACTTGTTGATTTAAAGGTTCCCACACTATAGTAATAGAATTAGATGTAAAGAAGTATGAAAGTAGTTTAAAATATTTGTAATAATGTAAAAATAATATGTAATATATAATAAAGTATATAATATTAATTAAAAATGTATATATATATATTTTTTTTTTGGTGTTAAGATAAGATCATGCCTCTGGACTTTATTAAGTGTATATTAATCATTTACAATATATTGCTTACAATTATTATACTATCTACTAAGTACCAAAGCTTGGACTATTTTATTCATAACTTAAACCTACTAGAGCCTACCATACTCTCATTTATATAGCTAGCCTAGTTTTGGACGTCCCTTTTCTCCAACCAACAATCGGCCAATTTGGTATATATAATTCCAGGTAGGCGCTTTCTGCTTCCAAATTGGTATACCTGCAATCTGGTGACCCAAAAGATCCTTTACTAGCGTACTTCTCAAGAGTTCGTATCTCAAGCTATGCAGCTGCCTCTACAACATTGGATAAGTATCTCAAGCCTGCATGCTACTGCAACTAGCCAATTTTCCTGCAACTTGGGGACCCAGGATTTAATGTTCTGATTTCAGAAATATGCGACGACTGTATTCCCCACTATGATGACAAGCACCCAAACATGTTTCACCAAAGCTTCCAGTTCCTGATATAGTTGAATGGCATCATGAGGCTCAGCCAACCCGATTTTCATACTACTATATGCACTTATACCAGCTATACTTGTTACTAGTAGTCCCAGTCCTCTTAACGTTCTAAGACTTCCATAAGGGTGCACCCAGAGTTCCGTTGGGCTTTGATACATATACGCCTCCATGCTTCCACTTCTTGTTGGTCGAAAAATATATATTTAATAAATATAAAATATAATGTATAATAATAATAAATAAAAAAATATAAAATTTTATATTAAATTGCGAAACCATGTGAAATATTGCGAAAACTTGTAAAAAAGCATAATTATGTGAATATGTATATCATTTATTTATTTTTTAAAAAATTTTGAAAATTTGTGAAAATTCAAAATATTGCAAAACAATACAAAAATATAAAAATATTACCTCCTGTACGCATTAGTTTATTGATCTGCATAAGTATACGACCCAGGTAATTTGCATTTTTTATTTGGTCTATTTTGCAATATTTCGCAATATATTTCGAAATATTTTGAAATAATAACCATATATTACCGTAATATAACGTAATATATTATGTAATATACCGCATTGATTATAAGATTTTTGTAATATTACAGGCCGTAATATCTTATGTATGATTACATATATATAATTTGCTGATGTCTAGACATGTCACTTGGGGGTAACAACCAAACAACTTCTCTATGTTATTACACTCTTTGGATAGTTTTTTGTTATATATAAATTTATAAAAAAAACATATAAAATTACTATAAACTTTGAAGCTATAATGTTTCTTCCCCTATATATTAACTTAAAATTAAAATTTTCAGGAATATAGAACAAGAGAAGAAGAAAAAATTGAGCTTAACATATCAGCAGATCAGCATAATTGGTAAATCAACCAATCATGATCGAGGATTATCAAAAAAATTTTGCTCGAAAATTTATTATAGAGCAAATTTTCACAAAAACAGCCTTTTTAATCAGCTTTGTATTTATAATTAAGTATATAGAACATTATGAAATTCATGTATTTAATTATAAACCAAAAGTAGATTAAAAAGGCCATTTTTTTGAAAACTAGCATCTGAATTTACCCTTGATAGTCACCAACCCATCTTACAATGCCCAACCTATTCTAAAACACCTAAGTATTTCAAAAAATGGTAAAAGTACTTCTTTCTACAGCTTAGCATAGCTCTTTTGTTGAATTTTTTTGGTTTTTTAACTTGTCTAGACGTCAAAAAAGCCCTTTTGTTAGTTGTAATAAGTAGGGTTCCTCAAATTCAAATCAAATCAAATATTGGATCAATTTAAATTTGATTAAATCAAATTGACCCTGATTTGAATTTGATTTGATTCAAATATTTGAATTTGAATTTGATTTGAATTTGAATTTTTAATAGTAATTTTCAAATTAAATCAAATATTTGTCAAATCAAATCAAATTTGGCCGTATTTGAATTTGATCAAATCAAATATAGTCAAATTTGAATTTGAATTTGATCAAATATTTGATTCAAATATTTGAAGATCAAATCAAATTGCGGAACCCTAGTAATAAGTGCTTCATTTGTTAGTTTTTTAACGTCACTTAGGACCAAATTTTCGTATAACAGTTTATTGAAAAAGGCCCAATTATGCCAATCTGCTGATATGAAAATCAGGTTAAAATTTTACTAATTTTGTACAAAACAAAAATATAACTTTGTAACCTGTCTGATCTTTATTAGCAAAACTACATAAAAGCTACATAATTTTATATACTAACAGTAATGATCGACTAAGCCGGCTGCCCGAATTGGTGCCCAACTTTGGCTACTGCACTGAAATGGTTTGCTCATACTCAAACGACAGTCTTCCCCATCAGTAAAAAGTATAGTACCGCCTGGCTTCAGAAACCAACTACAGGATCCATTCCACCTAAAAACTTCTTCCCTGAGCCTCTCATAAAGAAGAATAAAAAAGGGAAAAAGACTAAAGGGTGACAATATCTAAATGACTAACCAAAAAACCAAACCAAAAATACAACCAAACAAAAAAAAACAAAAAAAAACAAACCCCAAAAAAAAAGCAAAGAAAGAATAGAAACTGTAGATACTAACACGTCTAGCATAAATGATAAAAATTATATAATACCACAAGACTAATGTCTATCGATATATTATATGTACAAGTAACGAAACGAAACTAAAAAAAAGATAAGAAATTTTTTACGCATCATTCATTGTTTATCTGTATATAGCGACCAAATTTACTTGTGACAGCACCAGTCCCGATTCGGATTATCTCAATTCGGAAGAAGTAAACACTGCCGATCTTTTGGAGGGGGTAAGCTAAGATTCCCACTTTTTGGTGAAAATTTCGAAAAAATTCAAAGAGAAGTAAGACGATACTCGAAAAAAATTTAAAGGAGAGAGTGTAGTTGGAAAAACTTAGTTTTTTCTGTTCCCCATTGTTTTTTCACAGGAAACTTCGTCAACGAAAGAAAACTTAAATCTCCACCAAAATTTCTCATACAAGGGCTCCACCTTCTGCTAGTTATCTTGTAAAAGTACGCTTTTGGCTTGCATGTCGAATATATAAAGGAGTCCTCGGAAAGTTAGTTGACCTTTATAAAAACCGTTTTCCTGTGTTATCCTACTATACATTAAGTATAGGCAACTCTCCAACAAAAAACTTCTTGTTTTTCTTCTATTGGTAATTTGGTTCAAATGATTGTTGGAAAGAGTTAGCAATTCCTGTTGCTTGTTTGTCAAAAAAAAATATTTAATATTTTTAAGACAATATATATATATAAAATCAAGTCCTGAACAACTTTTACTTAGGCGACAGAAGTAGGTTGGTTACTTTGTAAGAAAAATGGATTAGAGTACTGACATTTATTAGATAATATTTTAGAGGGTAAAGGAGTCAAGAAAAATCTTACTTTAGTTAAATTTGATTGGCTAAAATTCTATTTATAGATCTTACCTGAGATGGGGGTAAGCCCCTATAGTAAATGGATATTAGGTAATAAATGTTAGCACCCTTATCTATGTATTAAAGTTAAAATTTTTGGTTTTCAATATAAAACAGGTTTTTTGATTAGGTAACCTACTTTGGCCCTTAAGCAAAGTTGTTCAGCATGTGATTTTACTCAAAACAAGATTGTGATATGCTTTCTCAGACCTTTTACTAAGTGAAAAATAAAATTAAAGTTAGAAAAAAATTTTTTAGAAAAAAAACTTTTTTTCTAACTTTAACCCTAGTAAAAGGTCATAAAAAGCATGTCACAACTTTATTTAAATAGAATCATGTACTGAACAACTTTGTTTAAGGGCCCAAAGTAGGTTACCTAATCAAAAAAACTGTTTTATATTGAAAACCCAAAAATTTTAACTTTAGTACATAGATACACATATTTTTTACAAGGTAACCTACTTCCGTTGCCTAAGTAAAGTTATTCAGGGCATGATTTTACACATACTCATTATCTTAAAATCATTAAATATTTGTTTTTGCTAAAGTTACATTTTTGTTTTTGCAAAATTGGTGAAATTTTAACCTGATTTTTAAGCTCAATCTTTTCTTCTCTCCTTGTTCTATATTCCTGAAAATTTTAATTTTAAGTTAATATGTAGAGGAAGAAACATCATAGCTTCAAAGTTTATAGTAATTTATATGTTTTTTTTTATAAATTTATATACTGTATAACAAAAAACTGTTGTGACATATTGGTTGAATATAAACTAGATCTAGTTAAGAGTACGGGGCCGGGTCAATCTGTATATCTTGTGATCTAGCAATCAGAATAGGATGAATTTTGTACCATTTGATTCGTCTTATCGAGACAGATCGAATAGTATAAAAATCATTCAACTTCAATCACTAGATCACAATATATCATCATTTATACAAAATATAAATTTTCGCGCATGTTAAGCTTATTATTAAAAATATATGTAATCTTTTGATGAATAACATTTGATCCACTGGTCCGTTTTGGACAATAAATCGATATAGATTTGTCTTATTACAAAAAATTATATTAGTAAATCTGACAACGATCTATGATTGGATTTTAGCAAAATATAATAAGACGATAATACCCCCATCCTATCTAAAATTCAATTTTATATACAGTACTCTTTGTGTACTAATCATTATGTTTAAAAATTTATATGGCATAAAGATTTTTTTTTACTGTATTTTATTCTTTTATTAAACATAGTTTAAATAGTAATTGTTGTATAAAAATTTGTATGTTTATTAATTTTGTTAATGCAGTAATATATTCATTAGTTTTATGTATGCAACCTTAACTACAGAACACTTAAAGAACTAGGGATGATCAACCAATCACGAGAAGAGTAACAATCAATATCAGATATATACGCGATTTTTATCATTTATAACGCGCAATTAAACATCCAAATGGCGTGCCATCGTCGTTTAAAATTGCCTTTAACCGATATAACGCGTCAAAGTACAAATAGCTTTTGCCGAGATGATTCCGAACCTTTGTTACAAAACTCTGAAACACCACCCAGAAAGAGGATAAAACTGGAAGATAATCAACCATATCAATCAAGATTTAATGAGAACAAAGAAAATGATCTTATATCAACTGCATTATGTTGGAATAAGGAACTATATGCTAGCTTGACATCCCAGCACACCCTATTTCGCAGAGAACTTTGGGGTACAGCCGTCGGTGGATCACCTATGGCATCTACAAGATGGAATGGTAAACATTATTCGTTATTATGATGTCGTTTTTTACAAGAGCATAATTTCCATAAAACTTATTCTCTTTAAATAGCATCGACGCGATTTTTCATGAAAAATTTTGCAAGTTCTGATAAAGATATATTTAAATTTCTTGGAGATCGGGGATTGGTCGCGCCATTCGCATGTTCTTTCAGTCACGGTTGACATTTAACCATGAAAACATATGTATTCATTCTGTAGCAATATCAATGTTATTCTGACGCGTCTCTTTAACATTGCATTTAGTTGCTCAAGATGGAAAGTGTTTAGCAGTAGCCGATGAAGAAGGTATGGTAGGGTTGATAGATGCGAGGTACGATAACACCATAGAGACTGGTAAGGATTTCTTGAAATTGTCTATTTGTTCATGCAAAGCAACCAATGGTGTAATAATTCATCTATCGTAAATTGTAGAAAGAGTTCGAACGGAATTTCGTGCTCATGATAACGCAGTATTTGATATAATGTGGAGTCCTGATGACCGACAGATGGTATACCGGATTTACATGTAATTAAATTGATAGATATGTATTTATCCTGGCAAAGTCTTTTCATATCATACTTCAACGTAAAAGGTGACGGCGTCAGGTGACCAGACCGCCCGCCTATGGGATGTAGAATTACAACAATGTAAAGCCGTCTTTCTTGCTCACACTTGTAGCATCAAATCAGTCAACTACAATTCAATTGATCCAAGTAAGCATTTTTATAATTTTGTTTAACCATAATGAACGTTACTTATCGTTGTCTAAAAATGGATGTAAAGACATGTGGGTAACTGCTTCAAGGGATGGTAATATTTTTATTTGGGATGCTCGAACAGTCGGCATGCAAACACCAGAAGGAGGTACGTTTATGATTTCATTTTTTTTTTTTTTCCAACAAACAAACGGAACGGGCAAACAATGGTAACATTTATTATGATAATCAGAAACGCTCTATAAGCCTGTTAATAGCATTCGATCAGCCCATTCACTTGATAATCCAAAAAAAAAGACGAGGAAGAGTTGTTCTCTTCCGCATAGGGTTCGAAACCTTTATATTTTAAATGACTGAGGATAATATAATATAAATCTTTAATTTTATTTATATTCATTTCAGAGTAAACCAACAAGCAGTGTAACTGGAGCTCAGTTCTTGAAACATCAACAACATTTATTGGCATCTTCTGGAGCAATTGATGGGCAAGCATAACATTTATTTGATACAGTATAACTCGCAAAATTTGTATGTCACAATTTTTGGTTAACGTTAATTATTGTTTTTATAATTAATAATAAGTATAATCAAATTTTGGGATCTACGAAATCACAGTAATACAAAAGCCTCATTACCAGTTCAAATCTCAATTAATGGCGCAACCGCTAAGCGTCCACATGGTAGTTTGTCTAATTTATTTTTAATTAAATTAGTTTTTTTTTTATTAAGGTTATTAATTTTTCCCAATTGGAAAAAGGTATATCCACCTTGATTTTAGACAACAGCGGTACTCGGCTATATGCGAATAGCACCGACAACTAGTAAGTTTTATTAACGATTTTTTACAAAATTTGAAATCATAATAACATTTAATCATTTATCAATAAATTGAAATAATAACAGTATCTATCAGTATGATCCAATCAATTTGGGTGCACCATTGACTCGATTTACTAGTCCAACATTCCGTTGTTCTTCATTTTATATTCGTATGGCAATTTCACCTGATGATAGATACATCGTCAGTGGATCAAGTGATAAATGTATATATATGTGGGAGACCGATTTTCCAGATGAAAATCCTATCGTTTTGAAGGCTCACGAGAATGAAGTAACTAGTTTAAGCTGGTCTAGAGATCTCGAATTGGTATAATGTTTATTCAAACAGATCTTTTGTTTATAGTTGAATTCAGTGTTGATCACATATCAATTTGTTTTTATCTTAGTTTGCTTCTTGTTCTGATGATACTTCTTTACGTCTTTGGCGGGTCGACAAATCTAATTCAAATGAATAATTATCGAGAAAAGTAGGTTTCACGCCATCATGATGCTTTAAATGTGTTTGCGTTTATAAAAGTGATAAAGGGGACGAAGTAGTTAAATATGTAATCACCGCAATTATTAGCATGACATGTAAATGATAATAAATGTGTTGCTGATCATTAAACGCTGAATCCAGCTTCTTTTGTGTTATGATCTCCAATGATAAACTTAATAATTACGCAAAAATTATCGATAGAACGTCAGCCATAAAGATAACGGAAATTCAATTTTTGGACGAAATGTATCAATATTCTAAGAGAAAAGTTCCAGCTATACCGCAGTAAAAAAATTGGTTCTTTTTTTTTTTATATGCCGCTTATAAATATAAATTACCAATATTAGAATCTTTGGATAATGAAAAACTAGAAATGGTAAATTTCAATGTAAAAAATTCGTTGGAAATTTGTTTTTTTAGAACTTCAGCCATTTCACAGCCTGCATCTGATCGATCTAAATTCTTTTAATGTCGACTAAGCCTCGGTGAACTATCTATAGAGCAGATCAACTCGGATACATTAAGATGTCGGCCATCGTTTCCATTTGGACATTCTGATTGGCAATGTAAGATGTTCGGATATTTGACGATTACCTACTGCGGTGAATCTTTTTGCACCGGCTTTTACACGCTTCCCCTAAGTTACGGTAACAATTATTGAAAGATCAAAAAGCCACCACTGGATTAAAATATATAAGTGAACAACTGTTCACAGCCTCTGGTATTTTAACTTGGGCTTGAAATCGATTGACGTGAAACGTTGTCTTTTTTCTACAAAAATTATCCATCTTTCTTTTTTTTTTTTTATTTCATATTTTCAAAAATCATAAATAAATAGCGAATGATAGAATAAAATCGTGGTGTCGATAAATTAATTAAATTATTAATTTATAAAATTTATAATTGATTTCTCTATTTCTCTATTTTAACACGAAATAAGAAAAATCATGTCGACTCAAGGTTTCCTGGAAGAAACTAAATCTATTGAAGATAGTATCAGTACGATACAACAGAATATTGATAGAATTCAAGAGTTGCAAACACATATTTTGGGGAGCACTTCGTCAATGCAAGAGGATGCGCTTAATAAAGAACGCAGTATCTTGATGGGTAATACAAAAGATCTCCTATTCCAAATAAAAGACCGCATCAAAAAGATTGGATATGAAAATGCTCAATTACCAAAAACTGATTCGAGTATCGTCGTTCGGAAACAACGACACTTACATCTCCATGACAAATTTAATCGTGTTCTTGATGAATATCGTAGAATAGAAGATATATATATGAAACTACAAAAAGATCGAATCATTCGCCAATACAAAATTGTTAACCCTGCTGCTACCCAGGAAGAAATCGATAATTATGTATCTGATTCGTCTAATCAACCCGTATTTCAACATGCTGTGCGCACTGGTGAAGCACGTACAGCATTAGCAGAAGTTCAGAAACGACATGGTGATATTAAAGAAATCGAAAATACAATCTCTGAGCTTGTAGGTTTATTCACTGAAATGCAGCTTCAAGTAGAGGAACAAGACCCCGTACTTGATCATATCGAGGAGTCAGTGGATGGAGTTACAGTAAAACTTGAACAAGGTGATTATTATATTTATTTATTTAATCTTATTATATTCATTATTAACAAAATTTAAAAATTATTCAAATACAAAACTAGCGAGTAAGGATATTGAAGAAGCTAACAAAAGTGCACTAGGATCTAGGAAAAAAAAATGGATTTTATTTGGAGTCATATTTGTAGTCATATTAATCATAATCGCAATTATCATAGCTCAAATTCCTAAGCAGGCAAACACCACCACCACCACAGTACCAGCTACTAATATTGTAACTGTTACCCGTAATAACACCTCTCCAAGTGGAACGTAGTTATTTAACGAGTCTTTTTTTTTTAACTTTAATCAATAATTTATTTATTTTTCTTGTTGATGTCGATCGATCGATCGATCGGTAATTGTTTTTGACAAAAATGGATAGACCAACATACTTTGTATTGCATCGATATGCAAGTAAAAAAAAATTTTATAATCTTGATGTAGTTAGTCATGTGACTATAATAATTAAATATAAAAAAATTCGGAAATTTTTCATCCTTAATACCTTTTTATTTTTTTTTTACGTATTTATTTAAAAGTCAACTGAGGTAAGAAAATCTTTCAAATGTAACTTGTTCCAGTTCCAGCTTGTCCTCGAAATGATGGTTATAATAATGATTTAATGAGTTTGAAGAAGGGATTAGACAACCCTTGAAATGTAACAAACATAATTTACTGAGTGTTAACTTTTTAATAGCGTTGGCTTCTACGTTACAAACATGATATTATAACTTAAAATTAATTGTTGATCTAATTTTACTATTTTCAGGTTTTGTTAGCGAATGAAGGTACTTTTTTTCGAATCCTCTTATTTTCGGCGTCAATGTATGTCTTTAAATATTCGTTGTTATTTTATTATTATTCTTGTTAATAGAAATTTTGAGCTTAGACGGGAACGGGAAATTAAAAGTTTGTATTAGCGGTACATCTTTTATTTGCTATTTTTAGAAATTCTTTTCATTTTTTGTTTTATTACCTGTTACAGTATTAAATCGATTAATAATATAATCTAAACGATATTTTACTGTAACTACAAGTATATATGTTAGTAATATATACAAGTCAGAAACCTAAATTTTGTAATAAAAACTTTTTAAGATAATTAAAAAAATATATATAATTAAAAATTTAAATTTAATTATTATAATTAAATTATACCGAGTGTTTACAAAAGGCACTAAACAGTCCCTTTTTTTTTTTTAAGTGACAATGGTTATTATGCAAAATACCGGGTTGGGGAAAAATCCCTAGACAGGACCTTTTTTACTTTTTCCGCTAAAATTATAATATCAGATATTTATTTATTTATGTACTTAATTTTAAATATAATACCGTATGTTGGTACGTATTTCTTGAATATGTGCGAGTAGTAATCAGCCACAATGATCTGTTTCAATCTCGTTTTTTTTAATAAAAATTTTTACCTGTATTTTTTTCTACTTTCTTTTAATTTACGTAACAAAAATATGTAATATATATACTTGTATATTAAATAGAGTATGTACAGACATCACTACAGTAATCTTAAAAGTATGTACGGTTAACAAGGCCTCTAATCCTATTCCAATTCTATATTTCCAATATAAACTCTATTCCGAACATTTATTTCCAATCTTGACCTATTCTAATTCAAATAATGATTATTATAATTACTATCATAAAATTACTTCAGAAAAAAAGGGATCTTGTTTAGTGATTTTAAACTATTTGCGATTAATCAAAAATTAATTTTACTTAAAAATAATTTATTTACAAGAACTAATAATCTAATTTGGCTAAAATTTTAATATAATATAGATCAATATTATATCTATCTACAGTAAAAATTTTAGTTTATTTGGATAAATATTTATTGAGAAATTCAAATATAAATATTATAATTTTTATTATAATAAATACTTCAATATTATTGGCTATTTATACTATATATATAGGATGTAATAAATGAGGATCCCCTATTCCTTTTCAAAAATTATATGGTTTCTGCACTTTCTTTAGTATGTATCAACAAATTTATAATAGTGTAATCTTATGTAAGGTCTTATAAACCATAATATAAACAAAATATTTCATAATATATTTTGAAATATTTCAAAATATCAAATTTTCGAAATATTTCGAAAGTAATTTAAAAATTTTCGAAATATATTACGAAATGGGGTCTGTGCCTTGAAAATGACCTTACAGACTATGTAGATTTTATGAATAAAATTAAAATTTCTAGCCGTCCAATAATCAAATTCAAATAATTTTTTATTTTATTTTGTAGAACTCGTTAAGCTCTACAAAATAATAAAAGTTTATTTGAATTGGATTACTGGGTGGCTAGAAATTTTAATTTTTATTTATAAAATCTATATAGTCCCGTAAGGTCATTTTCAAGGAACAGACCCCAAATATTTCAAACTATTTTTAATATATTTTAGAACTAGAAAACCAAGCTGGATTAGTAGATTTTTCGAAATAGTTCAAAATAGTTTAAAGATGTTCAAATTCTGAACTACGAGATCAAATTAGATCTTTTGTTTATAATTAGATCTTCTATTTTGTTTTTTTTTTTTGCTTTTTTGTTTTTATTTTGTTTTTTATTTTTGGTTCGCTTTTTGTTTTCATTTCATTTTTTTGTTTTCATTTGCTTTTTTTTTATTTTTTTATTTATTTATTTATTTTTAATTTTATTTTATTTTATTTTTATTTTAGCACTTTATAAGAACACCTTTGCAAGAAAACTAAAAACTTTTCGAAACCTTGTGCAAGCCAACACAAACTTCTTATAAGAACACCTGCAAGAAACAAACATCTTTTTAAAACCTTAAGCAAACTAACACAAACTTTTGACACTTTGAAAGAACACACAACTGATATCTCCAGCAATTTCTAAATTTCCAAGAATGCTTCTTTAAAGAAATAAAGGTTTAGTTAGAACTTTATTTATTTTTCGTTTGGCATAATCTGTTTTTGTTTTTTGTTGTTTGTTTTTTTAAATTTGTTTTATTAATTTATTTATTCCGGCATTTTGCAAAAAACTTCCTAGCACTTTGCAAGAAAACAACCCAGACTTTTTTAGCACTTTACGACTTTTTTGGCATTTTGCAAGAACATTTACCCAGCTTTTGCAATTTTTGAATATGCAAGAATGTGAACTCTTACTTCAAAGAAATAAAAATTTGGGGCTTCTTTATTTTTTTTATTAGTTTGCTTACACTTTTTGTTTTTTTGTTTGTTTTTTTTTTTACTTATTTTTTTAATTTTTATTTTATTTTATTTATTCCTGACTTTTTCGAAACTTTGCGACTTTTTGGCACTTTACAAGAACACTAGCTTTAACTTCTCTGGTACTTTGCAAGAATATACTAGATTTTTCTAGCAATTTGCAAAAACACTAACACTTTCTAAGATATGTTTTTTTATTTTTTACACTTCTTTGAAGTATTTAGAAAAAGAAAGTAAAACAAAGATTATAACCAAAACAAAAGAAATAGCCAAAATGAAAACAATTAAAAACAAAGAAGCGAAGATAATAGCCAACTATAGGATAAACGAAAATAAGCATATAGGGCTAGTTTTTGTATATAGTAATAGAATTAGATGCAATGAAATATGAAAGTAGTTTAAAATATTTGTAATAATATAAAAATAATACTATATAATAATGTAATATATAATAAAGTATATAAAATTAATTAAAAATGTATATTTAATAATGTAAAAATATAATATATCATATCCACCAGTTTGATTTTTTATAATAAATATGTAATATTTTTAATTAATTCTTTTACCATAGGGGTGCGTCATTATTTGACATGCAGATATTTCAAGATCCTGTGATTGGATTTGGATGATTTTGGGCTTGTTAGAATCATTTTATTATGAAGAACATTTAGTAATAAAATTATTCAAAATAGACTAATAGGTCAAAAATTATTATTATAAAAATAATTAAAAATATTACATATTTATTATAAAAAATTAAACTGGTAGATATGTAATAATAATAAATAAAAAAGGGTGTTTCTAGGCATCTCCCGCGGGAGATGTATCTCCCGCGAAATTGGCCAATAAAAATCATTCCACGTGATGATCGATGACAAATTAGTGAATAGTTAATCGCCCTTGGTGTAATGTAACATGATCAGGCAAATTTCAAAACAAATGTTCGCCTTTTCAAAAATCATTTATTTCTTGAACATTTACATAAGAAACTACCTTTCGAGCCTAACAAAAAAATTTTCCTTGACCAATTTTACTATATACATCATTAACACTAACCTTTACACAAACCCTAACCCTACCTTAAACGAATTTGGTTGTGGGAGATATATAGCTTATATATATTCTGCAAGAGATGCCTATAATTTTCTAATAAAAAAATATAAAATTTTATAATAAATTACAAAACTTTGCAAAATAATACGAAAACTTGTGATTGCTATATATATCTAAAAATAAGCTACTACTTAAAATAAGCTATCTCTCTGATTTTTTTTAAAAATTTTAAAAAA